>VYZU01075918.1:61262-76970 GCA_013401355.1 Ceyx cyanopectus | reverse complement strand
CATCCCAGGATCCATTGGCCTGCTTGGACACAAGGGCACATTGTTGGCTCATGGCCACCCCCTGTCCACCAGGACCCCCAGGTCTCTTTCTCCAGAGCTGCTCTCCAACAGATCAGCATGCACTCCTAATTATTACAATGAGAAGCAGAGTACAAGCAACTCCAGTGAACAGAAGCTACAGTACCTGTACTTTTATCCAACAGAAACGCTTTGTTTTCATTTCCTGACAGAATGTGGTATGAGACTTGTCCATTTCTTCCCTCGTCAGGATCCTTTGCAGTTATGTGGTGCACCAGGGAGCCCACTTCCACATCCTCCATGACACAGGAATGAGGTGAAGATGTAAAACTGGGGCTGTTGTCGTTGGTGTCCAAAAGAACAACCTTCACAGCCAGGGAGTCACGCCGGCGGTCGCTGAGATTCACTGCCTGGTCTGCTGCAGACACTGTGAGGATCACAGAGCCACTCACCTCCCTGTCTAGGGGAAAAGCTGTGCTCAAGGTGCCATGTGAAGGGTGAAGAAGAAATAGATTTTCCCCTGTGCTCTTAGTTTCTAAGGAATACTGTATTTTGCTGTTGAGAAAACTGCCATCTGCATCTTTGGCATTGAATGTGTAAAGCAGGGTGCCAACGGGCACGTTCTCCTCTATGCCAATCACTAGAAAGTCATCTGGGAAACATGGAGCATGATCATTCTGATCTTCTACATCAATGCTTAGGAAGACAGTGCTGTTCTGGGCAGGATTATCAGTATAATCTCTGATCATTACCTGCAAAAGGAAGTGTGAAGCTGTTTCATAGTCAAGTTCCCTGGAAAGAAAAAGGTCTCCTGTCAAGCTATCGATTTCAAAATGAGCACAACCATCATCATCATCATCTTTGGAGATACTGAAATGCAGCTTCCTGCTCTTTTTTAGATGATTATCAAGCCACTTCGAAGAACTGAACACTTGTGCAGGTTGAAAATTTTCAGGTATGACAAAGTGCTTGAAATCTTGAGAGAACAGAGATCTTCTGGTAGGAAGTGGAATTACCTGCAACAAAAGCACAAAGACTGCAATATTTTCCCATTGTTCATGTAAATGTTGTAATAAATGTTTCCTTTTTAATCATTTACTTGTGATTATATTTATCCTAAGTATACCTCAAAGCCAGCAAACAAACTCAGTATGCTCTGTGAGAGTTCAAAGAGTCACTGGCCAGTCATTCCATAGCTCCAGCTTGCTTTCCCATGTGAAAAAAGGCACAAGACTCGTGGTCCAGAGACAGACAACTTGACCACTGCTTATCTCTGTGCCTGCTCTGAAATCCTCCAACTGCTTTTCTAAACAGGACAACATCACAGGGACAGGTATGACAATAATCTGTGTGTGATGCAGTTTGCTGAACACAGACACCTGGGGTTTTTATGCCATTCATTAGATTGCTTCAGTGTTTCAAGTGAATAAAATGAAAGCATCTCTAAGTGTGGGAACTGCATTTGCCTCATCTTTGACTGAAGCATTTTTTCCTGTGCTATCCAAAATTCACCTTCTTCTGGGTAATAACACAAAAACAGCAGCCTTGGTGACATCCAGCCTCTGATACAGGAGCACACAGCCACTGAAGCTTGAGGAACAGCAGGTGCTTGGCTGTGACAAGAGCACAGGCTGGATTCTCACCAGTACAAAGCAGCACAAGGGAGTGAACTATCCTTATACTGGGGCACAGAGATAGGATTTAGAAGAGAGTAACAGCAAAAAATAATTTAATAAAAAAATAAACAACCTACTCTCTACTCCTCTTTCAGCCTCTCTCGACACTTGCTTTTCATCCTTACTGCCTGGATATTTTCCTTCTCTTTTCCAGTGTTCATAATGACCTCCTACTAAAGGAAAAACACCAGCTCTTTGTCAAACAACCCAGACTGCTGTTGTATATTCTTAATAAATCAAAAGGAGTCTGCCCACTCCCTCCCTCAACAGAAAAATGGCTGGTGAAAATGACCATAAGACAAGGTGTTTATCATTTTAAACTGCTTTTCTTCAGCTTCCTACCCTAGCTTCCCACCAAATTGGTTTTTCAAAGAAATTAAGTATCTAAGATAACTCTTCTATCTGTATAACATCAACAAGTACCTGGATGTAAACAGCAGCATGTCCCTGCAGTGAAGGCACCCCCTGGTCCCTGGCTGTGACCATCATTCTGTAGTCTGATGTCTCAGCATGTGCCAGAGGCTGGGTTGTTCTCAACTCCCCACTGACAGCATCAATCTGGAAGTGTCCTAGATCCTCTTCTATGGGGAAAACCAGACAGGAGTTAGTGCAGATCTCTTCAGTTTGTCTCCAGAACACTGAACTTTGCAATTAAGCCAGACCCAGAGGAAAGGGAACCTGCTGCAAACAGCTGAATCTCTCTGGCTCATTTGCTTCACTTCTTCCTTCATTGAGTATACAGTTCTTATAAACCACTTACTCTGAATTTAGACAGCTCTAGAAAGACAAGCTATGGAGTACTAATGCAAGTGCATTTTTTACTAATGCTGTTCCCACCAGGACTGGCAGTCCTACTTCCAACCCCAGCTGGCAGGCAGAGCCAGAGAAAGAACTGGGTCTTAGCCTCTGAGCTGGCATGGAGGTGATGTTGATGCACAACCAGCTCCTGAAAAATTTTGTATTAGAAGACTAAACAGATCTTTTGGCTTAGAATCATTGAATCATTTGGCTTGGAAAACACCATTGAGTCCAGCTATGGACCTAACACTACCAAGTCTACCACTAAACCACATCCCTAAGAACATCTACACACCTTTTAAATACCTCCAGGAATGGCAACTGCATCACTTCCCTGAGCAGCCTGTTCCAGTGCTTTACAACTCCTTCTGGGAAGAAATTTTTCCTAATACCCAACCAAACCCCCCCCTGCCACTACTTGAGCCTGTTTGCTCTCATCATATGTTAGCTGGGAAAAGAGACTGACACTCACCTCCCTCACTTTCAAGAAATGCAATAGAAATGACTTTCAATTTTTTATTTATTTTTGGTAAAATGGGAAGGTATCTATTGCTTTGTGTACCTTACTAGAAACTGAGAAAATCCAATTTGTCATAGCTCCTTCTCTCTTAAAATACTAAGCCAATTTTTAACAAGGTGTGCAAGTGGGTTAAACAGTCATGCAGTGTAACAGCTGCTATTCTAATAGGCAAATGTGGTAAAAAAATAAAAATGCAGTGCAGATGTAATGCACAAAACACACATAAGGAACTCTATTTCCATAGGCACCTAAGTGAGCATGAAGCTGCTTATGTTCTCCAATCTACACATGCAAATTACTCAGCTGCACAGATAGGGGTTCAGCTTTGCACCCATTCACCTCAACTGAAAATGTAAAATATTTGTACCTGTTCAATTGGAACAAACACTGAGCAGGCTTGTAAGCAAACAGGGTTTGCACAATCAATAAGGAGGAGGGTTTTTTTCCAGTATTGTTCTGCTATTTTTGACTGACTATAGATTTTTAATGCTCCATCAGTCCCTTCTGGGTTGACTCTCACTGGCTGGAAATTAATGAGGAAATTGGAACAAAAGGAAACAATATGCAGACACAATTATACTCAATGATACAGCCCTGAATTCTGCATTTTTCATGATAGTTTCCAAATATTAATGCTGCTTTAGAACTATTTTAACAAATAGCTTTTGGTTACTTTCCTGGTTTAGGTTCCAATAACATGTCTGCATTCAGATGCAGTATTTTGTTCCATATCATGTCTCATGACAGAAAATCCCAGCTAAGCAAAAGGCAGAGGAGATACAAAAAACAGAACACAATGTGAAATGCATGGAGATATTTTTTTTAACATTTTGCTAAAATAAATGTAACGTAACTGATAAGGAGAACTAACAATAAAACAGTAAACAGAAGTGGACAAATATATTCCCTGCATTTTTCTACCAAACTGAACCAACATTTAAAGATAGTTAAAAAAAAAATAAAAATAATCAAATAACTAAAACTTTGTAAGTACATCATTTCAATCTCAGTGATGAGGACAGTCAGCACCTCTCAGCTTAAAGATCAATATTTGTTTTTCTGTTTTGGGCAGTAGGACACAGCAAGCTGAGCTCAACTGCAATAGGTTTCAATCCAGAGAGCTTGCATTTTTGAAGTTTCTGACTTTCATTTCTTTTATGTGGTATTGCACTATAAAGACAGGCAAAACTGAAACATGGTTTTTATATTTTATTGGTGCTTCTATCAGGCCATTTCTTAATTTATTCATGGACAATTTTGCAGTGCAGCTGATTACAAATTAAAAAAAAAAAAAAGAAAAAAAAGAAAATACTCTTATGAAATTATTTTCCCTTCATTTACAGAGCAAAGTTTTAAACTACATTTTGTAGCTAAAACAATATCTCCTATTTCTCAATTTCTGAATCAGCCTAAACAGACCTTGCTTTACAACTGATTTAATAAGTGACATGTACTAAGATTTGCACAACAGATGAACTTCAGCCTTCAGAGAAGTGTTGTCTTCAAAATATTCCCCTTGCTTCCAAGAAAATTCCAACAAATCAGCCTTAAATATTCATGCATTCATATGGAAATGCATAATCATACAGCCATACCTCCAGATTTGTGTTACCACTGCCAGAGTAACCTCAGAGGGAGCTGAAGCCCAAAAAAGTGATAAATAAAAGAATACTTTAGCCCAAAATTACCAAGAGCAAGTGCATGTGTATGGTAGCTCTCTGACTTCCAAATACACTCCAAATCCTCTGACATTCCTTTGGAATTTCAAAGTGAGTAAGAGAAAAATAGATGGCTGTGCCTTTTCACTTGGGTTTTTCCAGCTCAGCATTGCCCACCCTGTTGGTCTTTCATCTACACAAGGTTCTCCAAAGCCTTTCTCAACTCTGCTCTCAAACACAAGCAAAGAAACTGCAGTTTTGGGCATTAAAAAAAAAGAAGATGGGCTGAGAAACCCCAGGCAATATGTGGCTGTGAACTTTGGCAGAACATTCAAGCCTCCCCTGGACCAGCATCGAGGCAAAATAGCCCAGAAAGCAGACAAAGTACCACTGGAGTTTTCAAGATATTAATTACTATAGAACACAGTGGTAGTTAGCTACACATTTTTGCCCAATTTCCTAATCATCTCTATCTTTCCTAGGTTTTCAAATACTTGCTGCTTGCAAATCAGCCTGGAGAACTGTGGATGCTAAAATGGCTACTGCTTGGAAGTTTCCTTCTCGTGGGATCGAGAAGATTCTCACCGGCTGTGTGACCTTGGTGGCGGCTGTTTGTTAAACAATAGAAAGATGTTTTGGTTATGGTTGTTGTGACACCTCAGCCAATCACCCCAGGGGATGGCTGGTTTCTTGTCCAATTGTCTGGAGGTAAAAGGGTATAAAAAGAGCTGTAAATTAATAAAGAGGGGCTTCTTGGCATCTACGTGAAGAAAGTCGTCTCTTCTCACTCTTTCTCCTCCTCCGGCTACTACGAGATACGCGACAGAGAACAAGTGTGTAGATCACTTGCAATTCCTCTGCAACACCAGTGCAAAGCAGGCAGCTCCTGGCATGCTGGTGGGCAGGTGCTAATGCATCCAATGTGCAGAACTGGATCAAAAATCACTTTACAGCCTCTATTTTGCCATATACTCTTAACACGCAAAGCAATCGTTTATGATGCACTATAAATCAAGACTATTTTTTGCTCTACACGGTATCCCATAACCTACTGACAGTCAAAGAAAGCCAGGCAAATCCATTTTGGGGCTTCAGCTGCCTCTGAATGAGGCTACCCTGCCAGTGGTAACACAAGTGGAGGCAAGGCCACATGGTTATGCCTTTCCATGTAATTCACAAATGCTTAAGGCTGATTTGGTTGGATTTTCTGTGAAGGGATGGGGGCATTTTCAAGAAAACACTTCTCTGAAAGTGCTAAAATTCATCTGGTGTGCAAATCTTCTAGTTCTTTTATAGATTTTTTCCTTATGTAATGTTTTGGACCTCTTGCAGAGCTTAATCTAGAGCTGTTACCTTGGCATTTCTTTAAGGTCTCAGGAACATTAAAACTGAATTCCCAGTGATCTTGCAAATTTCACAGCTGACACTGACAGAGATCTTCACCTTGTGGCAGTCCCTCAACTGCTGAAAAGAGCACTGGTGTGCATGCAGCCTTCCAGCTACCCTCATGTCTTTGTGTGGAACAAATATGGCTGTAAATCAGCTCCTATTTCTTCTTCATGGTTTTGTACTGGACTAGAAAACATTATTTAAACTAAAAGCCAGGCAAGAACTTCACCATGAAACAGAAGACCAGATGTTAATGGCTGGGAGCCAACTAACAACAACAAAAATAACTATCAGAGAATCTCAGCTGGTTCTGGATTTATCAGGAAAATATCTAGTTGCAAGGCTGGGAGGGCTCTTTCAGTGTTTTGGGTTGGGTTGTTTTTTTTTTTTGCTGCTGTTTTTATCCTTTTATTCTTTCTAGAAACAGCATTTGCAAGACCAATCACATTTAGTGTTGTTAGTGCTTGTGCTTTTACTCCCCTCTGAGGCACTACAGTGAAACCAGTAAGAAAATCCAATGTGCTGTCTGAACAAAGGGGATATACTTATATACATATATAGAAGGCAGAGATCCCCAAAGACCACTCTCCTGTAGCCTGGCCATCACCCTGCAAAGGGTTGAGCAACCCCCATTCCCTGTTTTTATGGGGGATCATTAAAAAAAAATATTATTCACAATACAGAAGCCTGTGATTCTCTCCAGTTCACTCTGGAAGAGACTGTATCCAAATGAAGGCCATAAACTGACCCTACAGTCTTTTATTATCTACATATATTCCAACTGCAGAACTTTCAACAGTGTTGTTCAATGTCTTGTTTTATAAGCATCTGGAGTTAGTTCTCTGGCCCTTGGGGATTTGGATCTTAGTCCTTCCATTACTCCACAGGAGTCAAAAGGGTACTTAGAGCTATAACATGGAAATCTGTTGGCAATTTCAGCTTTCTCAAGGGCTACAGGTTGCTCTTTAAGAGTGAGGAGTAAGGTAGCAAACTGTTTTATTCAGCTTACCCCCAGAAATAAAGTACTACATGGAGGAATGATGGGGAAAACTAATTAGGAGAAATGTTTTTAAGGAACAGCAATACGTCAGGCTAACACAGCACTAAACAAAGGGTGAAACATGAACTAAAAACCACAAGCCTCACTGTTTTCCCAGCTTATCTGCTGATCCTTCTGATCCCTGTCTCCAACTGTCATGAACCATTCTTTCAGCAGGAAAATTTTCAATTGGCCGTGGGAAAAGGGAGATCATCTTTCTTTTAAGATATTAAAAAAACTGACTGAAAAACTAAACTGGTTTACAGCTCTCATCTTTGAGGAGGGCTGTCTGAACACTCTGGCTGGTGACACAAGCAACCAAACCCCTAAGAAGGGCAGAGGAGGAAGGGAGGAAAGGTGCTTGCACCTCCTAAGACACTTCCTAAGACATATGATCATCTCCATTCCTATTTACACAGGCAACTCTATTTTAACAAGCACGAAGCAGACATAAAATCCTGGCACCTCTAAAGCTCTAGTTATTTCAAAGTATCTTTGCTTATAACACTTACCTGATTCTATTGAATACAATACAACACTGTTGTTCCCAGAATCAAAGTCCTTTGCAAAGACAGTGGTAATAAGTGTCCCTGAAGGCTGCCCTTCCAAAACCTGTCATTAAGCAATTTGTAAATAATTTGCAAATAAACATGGATAACAGAGAGTCTTAAAACAAAACCCTTGCCACAACAGAAGAGTTTAGCTGTTGCTCTGTCTTTTAATCCAGTAATATTTACATTCAGTGCAAAAAGCGTTTCAGCCAATGTTCAAACAGCACAGTTCTAGCAATCCTCTTATACAGTCTTGCTAACACAAAAATCTTCATGCAGCAGACTCAGGGCTCAGGAATTAAAAGCCATTCTACTGCAAATACAAATACCATCATTTCCATCTGACAGCATACAAGGTGGAGAAATGAAATCATTTCCCAAAACACTGAAATCCCCCAAAACATCCGTGGTCTATTAGGAAGGAGTGATGCTCCTATTCCCATGCCACAGCTCCACAAGTGCTTTGGGGGTTTGGGCTGCTGCCACAGGGTGGTGCTCGGAGCACAGCACAGCTCCTACCTTGAGGTGCAGCTGGTGGCCGGGCCCGGCCTGAGGGAAGGAGGGGGGGTTGTCGTTGAGATCTGTCACGGAGATGAAGACGGCGGCGCTGGCGTTCAGCCCCGGGGAGCCCTGGTCTGTCACCAGCACGGTCAGCCGGTGCTGGGTTTGCTTCTCACGGTCCAGGGCAACCCAGTTGATGATTTCACCTAATGGGCAAAGAAAACCAAGGAGGCAGGGAGCTAGTTAATCTATGCCAGCACTCGTCTTGCTACATGCAACTATAAATTCAATTTAAATATAGAATCAGAAATGTCTGGGTTAAAGGGAGCTCCAGAGCTCATCCAGTCCAACCCTGCTGAGAGCAGGGACATCTGCACCTAGAGCAGGGTGCTCAGAGCCTCCTCAAGCCCACCTGGGATGTCTCCAGGGATGGGGCCTCCACCACCTCCCTGGGCACCCTGTGCCAGTGGCCACCCCTCTGCTGGGAAACAACTTCTGCCTCAGTTCTCATCTCCATCCACTCCTTGCTCATCCAACCATTGCCCCTTGGCCTTTCACTGCAGGACTTTGGAAACAGCCCCTCTCCAGGCTTTTTAGAAGCTCCCTTCAGGCACTGGCAGGTGCTCTAAGGCCTCCCCAGAGCCTTCTCTTCTCCAGGCTGAACAACCCCAGCTCCCTCAGCCTTTCCTCATAGGATGTAATGTCTAGTCAGAATCACAGAATGTCAGGGGTTGGAAGGGAGCTAGAAAATCATCTAGTCCAACCCCCCTGCCAGAGCAGGGTCACCTAGACCAAGTCACCCAGGAAATCACTGCAGCTGTCAAGTGTCATTTGGTATTTATGGCTGATCTGTACTTCTCAACTGTATTGGATCACAGACAATTAAGTTCCTCATTTGATCTAATGAAGCTGTAACTTCAAACTCCTTAATTTGTTACAAACACTGAAATTTATGACCAAGGGAACATAAAAAATTGATGAAAAAAAAAATGCATGAATATGAATGAATATGGGTTAGTTCATTCTTTGTGAACATGTATTATATTTATTTAATTCCCCAAATTGTGAAGCTCTGAGTTAGAATATTCATGTCAACCCAAAGAATTCCCAGCAGTTCCTGAAAGTCTTACATTTTCCTTCCATACCCTTAGGGAAGACAGCTTTCCAAAAGCAGTATTAGGCAGATGATAAACCATGAAATGATACCTGTGTTGGAATTCATCTTGAAATACTTTCCATCAGACAAGAGGAAATAGGAAAGTTGTCCATTTCTTCCTGAGTCTTTGTCAACAGCTGTAACAGTGCCAACCACACCCCAGGGAACTGGATTTTCCTCCACTTCAAAGAAGTAGCTCTCACGCAGAAACACGGGAGAATTGTCATTCTCATCCAGGACATTAACTATTACTGAAGTACTTGCATTTTGTCTGAGGTTTTCATCCCCTGAGGTGCTGACAAGGGCTCTAAAACTCAGTACCTGTGCACATTCGTAGTTCAAATGTTTCCGAAGATAAATCCAGCCAGTGTCAGAGCTGATTCCAAATGCAGCAGAATCTGTGCTAGGCTCTAGGGAATAGCTCAGCTTGGCAGTCATGCCACATGGCTCAAGTGAGCGTGCTTGAACCTGAAGGATTTGGGCACCAGGAGAGGCAGATTCACTGATTTCTACTTGATACACCAAGTTTTGAAAGGCAAAAGCAGGGCCCATCTCCGGCTCCTCAATAATCACTGCCAGTGTCATCACAGAGGTCAGAGTGGGAACTCCACAGTCTTCAGCTGCTATATGGAGCACATATTCCTGCTGCTCATCTGCCAGCACTGTCCTGGTGAGGTTTACCACTCCAAGGCTGGGATCAATGCTGAATGCAGGTGCCTGCTTGTGTGCAAAACTGTACCTGATGGCCCCATTTTGGCCACTGTCTTTGTCTTCTGCATGAGCAATGTAAACAACTGTGCCAGGAGGCTGGGTGTGTGAAACAGTTACCCTCTCAGCTTTGGTAAGAAACACAGGAGGATTGTCATTCACATCTGTCACAGATATGTTGACCTGGGTGCTGCTGTAGACAGGGGAACTGCCCAGCTGGGCCTGCACAGTGAGCACCACAGCAGACTGAGTTTCGTGGTCAAGCTGTTTTTTGGTGCTGATGATACCAAACTGGGAGTCAATAGAGAATCTTCCAAGTGGGTCACCAGAGGAAATTCTGTAAGAAACCACTTCTAAAGAATCTAGAAATGGAAATAACAAGAAGAAATTTTAAAAAACCCCCAAAAAACAACAAAACAAACAAAACAAAACAAAACAAAAAACCAACAAAACCACAACAAAAAATATGGAAGGTGGGGGGGTTGGACTAGATGATCTTCTAGGTCCCTTCCAACCCCTAATATCTGTGAATCTGTGAAGTGACAACATGAAGGTTGGTAAGAACATCTGTGAAGAATGCATGCAGTTAAATTCCCAATAAATATCAGCTACACACAGATGTTTGACTTCATTGGGCTTTTCATGCCTCTTGTCTCTGGAGCCTTTTGGTAAAAAAAACAACCAACAAAACACTGCACAGGTTTGACCTGACTAGATCTAGTTTGTCCACTGGTGCACTGTTTGATTTGCATCCCACTGACATGATCAAACTCTAGAAAAATAGTATTTATAATATAATTACAAATATCATTACAATAGCCTCTTGTTTTTCTCTGATCTAAACACTCTTATCAATAAGCTTCAGGGGAGAAATTGCATTCCACCTAGTCCCTCATTATAACAAGGAATGAAAAAGGTAGAAAGTTCTCTGAAAGAACTGCATTTACTGGCCATGGATGACCATTGCTAGAACCCTCAGGCATCAGATGCTGCCTAAAGCAAAAGCCACCTAAAGGTGCAGACTTATTACCAAGGCCAGTCCAGAGGTGCTACCTCACCCTGAGGACAGTGGTCAATGCCATGTCCTTCCAAGAAGAAAAAAATAGGAGGACCTGACTAATCAAACACATGGAAAACCTCTGCCTCTAGCATTTTCACATGTACAAACCCATCAGCAGCCAGTGTCTGGGCTCAAGGCTTCAAATGCTCTGTAGAGGAACCAAATGTGTGTGTGTCTCAGCACAGGATCTTTTGTGCCTAAGGCCTAGCAGGAGACAACTCACCCCCTCTGGAATAATAAAACAACCCAAGCAAATGAAAGACATTTTCAAAAGGTTCCATCAATTTTCATCTGGAATTCACCACTTAGTTTGGGAAATAGTGAGGGGTTTTTTTAGTTTGCTTTTGCTCATTTTTTGGCGGTGGGTTTTTCTGGTTGTTTTGGGGTTTGGGTGGTTTGGTTTTTTGGGGGAGGGGTGTAGGTTTGGCTTTTGTTTCATCAGCACAGAATTGTGGCATCATAGCAATGTCAGGGTTGAAAGGGACCTCCAGAGCTCATCCAGTCCAACCCCCCTGCTGAGAGCAGGGACATCTCAGCTAGAGCAGGGTGCTCAGAGCCTCCTCAAGCCCACCTGGGATGGCTCCAGGGATGGGGCCTCAACCACCTCCCTGGGCACCCTGTGCCAGTGCCACCACTCCCATGGGAAAGAACTTCTGCCTTAGTTCTCATCTCCATCCACTCCTTGCTCATTTCAAACCATTGTCCCTTGGCCTTTCCCTACAGGCCTTTGCAAACAGCCCCTCTCCAGGCTTTTTAGAAGCTCCCTTCATAAAGCTCCCTCCAGCACTTCATAAAGATTCTATGGAACTTCTGAACACTCTCTGATCACAAGTATTGCTCTGAGATTCATCTTGCACAGCTGCTTTACCAGAAGCCACACTGTCACACAGCCCCTTCCTTGCATTTTCCCAGCATGTTGCCCAGCTCCCATTTACAGTCAGAGAAATCCATCTGGAAGAAAATGCAGGCAGTTGCTAATCCTCGTGGACCACCAAGGAGAGCACCATGAATCTCCATCTAGTCTTAAGGAGCATCCTGAAAGTGATTACACCAGCTGCTGTAAATACAAACTGTAAACACCATTTCATGCTTGAAAGACTGAATAAATACTCTGAAAGTTTGTAAATATATATATATATATATATATAGTGATAAAATATAGTGATTATCTGCAGACCCTTCCAGTTACCAGTCACAACAAAAAATGCAATGTGATCTCTGAGCATGCAACTTACTTGGAGGCTCTCTGGCCTTTATGGTGCCAACTGGGCTGTCTTCAGGTGCATCTTCAGGAACAGTGAAAGTGTACCTGGGTCTCTCAAACACAGCAGGGGCTGAAGTGCTCTGCAGGATGTCCACTGTGATGGCTGCATTGGTGGCAGAGGGGAGGCCACCCCCGTCCCGTGCAGAGACCATCAGAGAGAGGGCAGAGTGTGCCAGCTGGCCAAGGGCTGAGATCAGGTAAATAATTCCTAAAAACAAGACAGTCCCCAAATCAAACAGCCACACAAACAATATTAAAGCCCCAAGGTGCAAGTCTTAGGAGCAAGGGGTGCTGTGGGAAGTATCTGTGAAGCTGTGTGCTGTCTGAAAATACATTTCAACAGCAAATTCTAAGGACTGGTGAATTTGCAAGCTGCCAACATTTCTGTGTTGGATAAACTATAAGAAATAAGTAATTCTTTGGAAAGAAAACACAATGCTCTGTCCAGAAACACAGCACTTTGAATGCACCTTCCTCAAGATAAATACATTTTCATCCTTTAACTCATGTGAAGGAGACTAGCTGTCTCCAAATGTATTCTCTTCTGACTGCTAAAAGAAGACTTTAGCAAATCATGATGCCATTCTTAATACAATTCACAGGATGTCAGGGGCTGGAAAGGACCCTGGAGATCTTCAAGTCCAAATTGCTACAGAAAGCATCATTTAGGCACAAAGTGGGTTGAGAGTAGCCCTGAAGATAAGGATTAGATGGAATAAGGAAACACAATTATGACCTAAACACTCTTGTCATTTCCAGCATCTCTATCATTGAGCAGGTTTATTCTGAGCTGATAAAAATCCCTCAATATTCTAAGACCCCCTTTGATGCAGCTCACAGAGAGCTATTTGTAAAGTCAGGTTTTCAACAGCAAAATGAAGAAGTGACAAAAGCAAGAAAATATTTAAGAGATGTCTTAGTTTAACTAAACAGACAGTAAATGCTAAAATTGCAGAGAGCTGAGTAGTAAGGCTGTAGTAAACTGAAGTAATTCAGTGAATAATCCCTACATACATATATTTTTCAGAAGGCACCTGTGCTTTTTGTAGGAGCCAACCCTGTAACAGCTCAGTGTAAACCAAACCTCTCAACTTTCAGCTGCCTTTGTAATTTCCTGGCTCTCAAGACAGGTTCAGGAGGGATGATGTTTTTGTCAGACCTAATTTTGGTCCTATTTCTCAGAATGAGAACTGCATTTTACTCCAAGTGCCTTAAGAGAATCTGTGCTTAACTCAACTACAAGCTATACACTCCACATTCAGTTGGAAGCCACAGCACTCATTTGCTACAATGCATTTTTAAGCAGAATAATGGAAAAATGCATCAAATCCTTATAAATATTCAAATGTGAAAGCAGTACACTTTCCAATTATATTGCCAGGACATTATTATAATCAACTGTGTCTTGCTAAAATGCATTTCAAGTGCCTAGAAGTCCAGGGGAAATGCTCTCCACTAACAACAAAGGACATTTATTGACTCCAGTGTGACAAGCCACAGGAAAAACTCAAATACAGACTCAGAATTCACTGCTTGTGCAGTTCCTAAGCCAGTAAAGTGATGCACGTCCAAGAAGCAACTTCATTTTGGCCTTTTTTTTTTTTCTTTTTGCCTTCTGATGATTGGGTTTTAAGATGAGTTAAGACAGCTCAACCAAACAGTCTTCCAAGGACATAAACTTCTGGCATTTCCTGAGGTAATCTGAACAACTGTAGCTCAAAGGAAAAATGGGGTTATTTTTTCTCTTTAACACATATAAACATAGATTTTAAACAATGTAAGTGATCAATGAAATGAAAGCAAATGAACTCTATTTTACTAACTTGATCAAATGGGTGTTTTTCTATTGACAAGGTCAAAAATATCTCCTTCCCACTCTGGATACTTCAAGATGTACGTGAAGAGTGGGAAAACTATAAAAAAGCATTGTGGTGAAATTCTTCCTCTCAAAGCAATAACTAATGACATTAGAACATCCCTTAGCAAAGGGTGGAAAAAACAGCACTCTCTCTACTCTAGGAACTCTGAAGACCCAATGGAACAGAAAGAATTCAGAACAAAAAATCCTTGTCTGCTGACCTAGACAGATTACAGCAGAGTCCAGCTACAGAAAGCAGACAGAAAATAAATGGAGAATACATTTTGCTTCCTCTTTATTCTTTTTTTGTGTCCTAGGGAGGGAAGGGAACAGGCAGGTACACCTTGCCAACTCAGTCCTCTCTTGCAAGACCAGAGACAACCCAAGAACAATGGCAGAATCCAAGTAAAAAATGCATGTCTTTCTAGCCTCAAAACCTTAACAAGGAAGGAATTGTAGAACACAGTTTGACTTTTCATTATAGATGGGATTTTTTTTTTTCAGCATTTGTAGGGTTGGTATCTATACTCTATACAGACATTTACCACAGCTCTTTGTATCAGGGAAAATGCCACGTGAAGCTCTGGGGCACCATGACAGGAAAGAAGCAAGCAAGCAGCATTTGGGATCCTGCTTTCTGTGTGGTTAGAGAAAACACCCTGGGATGGGGCAGTTGGCAGGAGCAGACACCCAGCTCAGACAGCAAGCAGGTGGCAAAGGGTACACACAGTTCATCACCTCACCTCACCTCCAAAGCTGGCCACCAGGCCTGCTGTTGAGCACTGCAGGTCAGTCTGTGTTAGCTGGCCTCTTCCAGCCTTCCTATCTGCCATCTAGCCATGAAAAGGTTAAAAACAAATGACACTCATATTTGCATTACCAGCTTTTTGGATGAAGCCCTTGGCTTTTTCTTGCTGTCTGAACACCACTAAAATTCTAAATTCTCTAATTTATTGGGGTTTTTTTTACTATTTTAATGACAGTCAATATTAATGTTTCAGTAGTGCTTTCTATGGATGGATCAAAGTTTAGTACAAAAGTTAGCATGACATGCTTATTTTGTAGGGAAAATCTTTATAAAGCTCATGAATCCCACAAAAAAAAAATAAAATTAAAAATCAATCAAATAAACAGATTTCATTATTTTTTTCCTCAATGATTTTGAGAAGCTGAGAGTTTAAAGAAGGCAATTTTTTTTGAGCAAGAGTTCTACCAATTATTACTGCTGTATTTCAAGTTTAGTTGCCTATTTATTTCATGAGGGATGATTAATCCCTTAGCAAAAAGTCTGCAAAGCTCAGAGCCCTTCAAAGAGAGGTCTGAAGCAGAAGGAGGATCAGACCCATTCACAGCTTCCCAAACCTCCACTGGTTCCAAAAGAAGGGATTGGATGAGCTCTCAACAAAGAGCTAGCTTTCTTTCTTTCTTTCTTTCTTTCTTTCTTTCTTTCTTTCTTTCTTTCTTTCTTTCTTCCTTTCTTCCTTTCTTCCTTTCTTCCTTTCTTCCTTTCTT
>VYZU01075918.1:42691-60648 GCA_013401355.1 Ceyx cyanopectus | reverse complement strand
TTTCTCTCTTTCTCTCTTCCCTTTTCTTTCTTTCTCTCTTTCTCTCTTTCTCCTCTTCCCTTTCTTTCCTCTTTTCTCTAGGGAGATTTCCTCTGTTCCTGCCTTGTTGCTGTGTAAACACGAGTTAAACCCAGCACACAGAGCTGAAGCACACAGCACTAAGTTAGTGCATGGATGGGTGTCTGTATCAGACTGTCCTGCTCAACTGCTCTGTTTTCAAAGCAAAAGGCAGAGCCCTTCCTACACAACCCCCCCAGTCCCAGCCCTGCTGCACCAACCCCCCAGGCCAGCTCTGACTGGGTTATTAAGCCATCATTTTCCTCAAGGACCCTTCCAATAATGCTGCCAGCCAGCAGATCCAAATGCAGCTCAATGCACACCCTGGTGATAAAACTCAGCTGCCATGGTGACTGCAGAGGATAACCCTTTGAAGGCTTTGTACCAAAGAACTGAGTCCAGGACAGGCTCAGAATGAAGCCTGTCAGTGCAGGGAGATATATTTGCTATTCCCATATCTAGAGCATTAAGAAACATCCCAGGTGCTCATCTTAATTGGATTTTCTACTACACACACACCCCCTCCTACGTGCATTTGAGCACTGAAGAGTGTGAGGGCATTTTGCCAAGGCTGGCTGCTCTCTTGGTGGGACCTGCCCCTTTCTTCTGAGAACATGAAGTTCATTAAGTACATCTGGACTTAAGAATTTTGCTCTACAAATCTCAGATTCCTCTCCTCCAAAAGTAGGAGGTTTGGGCATAATTTCCCCCTTTTCTCCAATTTTCTTGTTATCTGTGCAATGCCATGGGAGTTTCCTCTTTGTTTCTTCTGTTCCAAAATAAAATACTCCTAATTTTAAATGTGATTTATGTGAACCTCTTCATACGTTTAGCAAATGTGCTACATGCTGTAGGAAAATGCCAAAGTCGTTTAAAAATAAACTATTTTTCCTACAATACTGTATGAAAACATCATTAATCATCATTAAAATGGCCCTGTTTTCTTTAAAAAGGATGCATCTATATTTTACTTTGATGCATATTGCAATCTGCTATATATTAAACATTTCATATACATATGGTATTTTAACTTTTGTTTTCAACCTGTATTGTAATTAAAAAAACAACCTTTTCATGCAACAAGTCTCCCAAGATGTGACTGTTGAACAACAACATTCCCATTTTCTTCAATAAAACAAAACTTGTCAACATCCTTAACTGGAATTAATCTATTCTGGTGCTCTGAATGAAAACATTTCAGTCAGCTTGACATTAAATTACATGTACATGTGGTGCAACAGAACAGCAATGGTAGCAGCACAGCACTGGATTGCACACTGCCAGAGCAAGACACATGTGTCTGTGGAGGGGCTGTTGAGCAGAAACTCTGCACTGAACCCCTCTCTTGGCATCCATTGCCAGAGATCAGGTGTCAAGTGCCAGGTTCTCCATCTGGGCTTGGGCAACCCCAAGCACTGATATAGGTTGGGCAGTGACTGGGTTGAGAGCAGCACTGAAGAAAAGGAGTTGGGGGTGCTGGTGGGTGAGCAGCTCAACATGAGGCATCAGGGTGCTCTTGCAGCCCAGAAAGCCACTGGTGTCCTGGGCTGCAGCCAGAGATTGCCCTGCAGCCTGTGGTGAGGCCCATGGAGAGGAAGGCTGTCCTCCTGCAGCCCATGGAGGTTCCCAGTGAAGCAGAAATCCACCAGCAGCCCATGCTGGATCCCCTGCAGGAGCAGGTGGATGCCTGAAGGAGGCTGTGACCCCGTGGGATGCCCCAGTGAACAATGCCTTATGGCCCTGAAGGACCAGACCCCATGGAAGGGACCCTCACTGCAGCAGTGCATTAAGAACTGCAGACCATGGGGAGGGCTCATGCTGGAGAATTCCTGAGGGAGGGAACCCCACACTGCAGCAGGTGAAGAGTTCTCCCCCTGAGGAGGCAGGGCTGTTAAGGGTGAGTGTAGAGAGGATGGAGCCAGACTCTGCTCAGTGTCATCCAGTGACAGGACCAGAGGCAATGGGAGTCAGTTGGAGCACAAGAGGTTGAGGGGAAACACAAGAAAAAACTTGTTCTCAGTGAGCCTGGCAGGGGCTGCCCAGGGGGGTTGTGGAGTCTCCTGCTCTGAAGACATTCCAGCCCCCCCTGGATCTGTTCCTGGGTGACTTGGTCTAGGTGCCCCTGCTCTGGGAGGGGGGTTGGACTAGATGATCTTCTAGCTCCCTTCCAACCCCTAATATCTGTGAATCTGTGACTGGCAGAGACAAGGTGTGATGAACTCACCCCAACCCCCATTCCCTGTCCCCCTGTGCTGCTTAGGGAGAGGAGGCAGAGAAATCAGGAGTGAAGCTGACCCCTGGAAGAAGGGAGAGGTGGGAGGAAGGTGTTTGGAGCTCTGCCTGTGACAGTAACTGGGGGGTGGTCTCCCTGTCCTTATCCTGACCCAGGAGCCATTGGATCTTCCCTGCCCAGCTGGGGAGGGCAGTGACAGAGAAGCTTTGGTGCTCAGCCAGAGGGAACACTCACTCTGCCAGGGCCATACAGAGGTGAAAGGCCCCAGCCTCTCTTCTAGGCATCTGATGTAGGCAGGATTCACAGAAACACAGCTAACTATCTCAGATAGGCAGAAGAAACAGAGAAGCTAAATTAAATGCTTATGCTGCTGTAATTCACTCTGTCTGGATACTCCTTTCTCTGCATCTGTTTTGTACTAGATTTACATCAAGAATCCCTTCAGCTGAGCACAAACCAATGGCTGCTGCCTTCTCCTCAGCTTCCAGGGAGGTTTTCTCTGCACACAGTTCAGGGACTTGTTGTGTTCATATCCACAGAACATTGATGTGAAAACCAAGCCATGAAGTCACACTGGCCCAAAGTGATTTTCAAAGACTCTTACTAATAGTAGTGATTTGGAACAGTCTCCTTGAAGCAGGGCACAGTGAGAGCACAGACATCTTTTTATCCAGCTCACAAGGATGGTATCACTCAGATCAACAGAAAGAGGAATTACATGCCCTTGGGTGAAGGAAAATATTAAATTTTCATTCTGTTTCAAGCATTATCAATTCAGCTGTTCATCCCACAGCCTTCAAACTAAGCACTGCTTAGGTTTTCTGCCACTCTTGTGATTGTGTTCTGGGACTTTTTAATTGCCAGCTCAGCCATAACTATAAATACCCTTCAGAGGGCTTGGTAGGTAACAATGAGAAAATAAACAGAGCTCAACCAGTTTCTTAGCCAGGATTGCTCCTCAACTTTCTCTGTTCCAGTTGATTCATGAGTACTGTTCACAGCTCATGCATGGATCAGAGATCTACAAAAGGAAACATAATGAAGCCAAGATGTTATTTATGCCAACACTGGAAACAAACAATAGCAAGAGTCGCGAACTAGCAGAGAAACTGCTTTACAGTTCCCTAGACATATATTTTTACAGTTACACAGTTCTTAAAATATACTTTTTTTTTTCTTGTGAATAGTCTATCATCAATCAATGAAAAGGTTAATTCCCATTTCTTCTCAAAGGAAAATGCAATAAATGTTATGAGACCATTACCACAAACAATAAATGTAGCACCCAAAAGCTAACACAGCAAGTGTATATCACTAATAAAGACTTGTTCAGAATTCAGAAACCTTTCCAGTGGATCATCTGCTCAGGGAAAGGCTCTTTCTTCCCACTCCCACCGAATTTATCCACAATATCCACCTCACAGTGCTTGAAACAAAAGATGAAGCCCCTTCAAGGAGCTTGGGGCAACCTCAGAGTAGCTATGTTTTAAAAGCACCATTGATATGATCTCTAAAATAGTTCTGTAGAAAACTACAGGGAGCTAAGTTCTCAAATCTGCAGTCTAGATGCCATCAAATAGAAATTACCTATGCTATGGAAAAGAGCATCACCCTGCATCTGCTTTTCATGTATTGTCCTCTGACAAACTGTTGGCGACCAATCAATTTCCATCTCAAAAAAATGAAAAAACCTGTCCACTTCTCCATAGACTGCTTAGGGCTATAATGAAAAGAATGACTCAAAAATACTCATTTACTGATTTTCATTCCTCATTTCTCAAACCAAAGACCAAATCTGTTCTGTGGCTTTGTCTGGCTTATGGGAGAATTCTTCTCCTGAAGAATTCCTGCTGCTTGTCCATTGTCCCCTGCATGACTAGAGAAATGTCCCTCACACCACCTTCAGAGACAGAGCTAAATTAGCTTATCAGAGGCCATGGAGACAGCTTTAGCACAATGAAAACTAGAAGTTGAGAGACAGGGAAAAACCCACAGTTAAAGAAATTCTGGAACAGCCAAGGCAAGCAGACCAACTTCCTAAGAAGATGCATTTCTTCTGGTCATCAAAACATTTTAGGTTCCATTTAAGAATGTGAAAATAGGCACCACTCTGAAACAGAGCCTTGCAGCATTTTGTAAGCCAATATATACACATATACAATAGCCCAGAAAAGAGTGAAAACAATCCCCTGGGCCATGACCATCATGAAGCAAAACAGTTGATCAGCATACATTGATATTCAAGGGTTGGTTCTCAAGTAAAATGGTAACTTGAGTTTAGCCACCAGTCCATGAAAGACACTGTGGACATTTGTAGATACACTGCTCATGTTCTTTCCAGCTGACACGGACTTCTATTTTCAGGTTAGAAAGAAGAATATAAAGCAGGCTCTGCTTTACAGCCATGGGAAGAGTAATTTCATCTAAGGGATTTACCCTGCCTTCAAAAAAGTTCACTCTGATTTGGTTTTGCCATAATTGTTTTCTCACTCTCATCACCCCTTCATCAAACCTTTCCCCAGAAAGCAGCAGGACAGTGACATCAGGAAGGAGGCAGACACAAAACTAATCACTGAGGCAGATGGACACTGTAAGACCATGAGCAGAATGGGGACAGTGTGGGGAAAAACAATAAGGCAAAAATAGAGATGAAATGAAAGGACAAGCATCTTGTCCTGGATCTGTTCCTGGGTGACTTGGTCTAGGTGATCCTGCTCAGGCAGGGGGGTTGGACTAGATGATCTTCTAGGTCCCTTCCAACCCCTAATATCTGTGAATCTGTGAATCTTGAAGGGTCTTTTATTGCTCCTCAAGAGTAAAACCTAAACATATCAGGCATTCATATATTATTGAAGCAAAAAAAAAGTTCTTATTATTTCTTACAGTGAAACTTGATTTCTGGCTGAAAAGAGTGGCCAAGTAGCATACTGCTTGTCCTGTACTGCACTGGCACATACCATGTGTTTATAATGTGGAATAAATAATAAAGCCACCAAAAAAAACCAACAAACCAGCATGAGCAAGGAAAAGACACATCTTGTATTTGTACAGCCTTTCATACAGTACCTGTGGATGCATCCACTGTGAAAAAAGAAGAAAATTCTCCTGGGACCAGCTGGTATGTGACAACACCATAGACTCCTGAGTCTCTGTCTGTGGCAGTGACACTGATGAGCTCTGTTCCTGGTTGTGTGTGACTGCTGATGCTCATCACATACACTGCTTGTTCAAAGACAGGTGGATTGTCATTGATATCTTCTATCTCAATGTGAACAAAAGCTTGAGCACTCAGCCCACCCTGTTGGATAAATCAGGAAAAAAAAATGGATGAAACAACAATTAAAAAAAGAAAACACATCATTTTTAATAGTGTGCACAATAGAACAATGCATATATATAATAGGTAGCTGGTGAATACAAGAAAGCTGGGGAGGGACTTTTTGTGGTAGTGAGAGGACTGGAGGGAATGGATTCAAACTGGAGATGGGTGGATTCAGATCAGACATGAGGAGAAATTTCTTGCCCATGAGGGTGGGGAGACACTGGCACAGGGTGCCCAGAGAGGTGGGGGGCCCCATGCTTGGAAGTGTTTAAGGTCAGGCTGGATGGGGCTCTGAGCAACCTGCTCCAGTGGGAGGTGTCCCTGCCATGGCAGGGGGGTTGGAACTGGATGAGCTTTAAGGTCCCTTCCAACCCTGACCATTCTGTGATTCTATATCTGGCTTCAGCCATTTCCATTAGGAAACTGAACACGCTGCAACATGAAAATTAAATTTACAGTATCTGTAATACTTCAAAATACTGCACTGTGGCAAGCATCTCCCTGCTGAGGAGAGGCTGAGAGAGCTGGGGCTCTTGAGCCTGGAGGAGACTGAGGGGGGAGCTCAGCAGTGTCTATCAATATGTTCAGGGCAGTGTAGGGAGGATGGAGCCAGACTCTGCTCAGTGTCATCCAGTGACAGGACCAGAGGCAATGGGAGTCAGTTGGAGCACAAGAGGTTGAGGGGAAACACAAGGACAAACTTGTTGCCAGTGAGGGTGGCAGAGCCTGGCAGGGGCTGCCCAGGGAGGTTGTGGAGTCTCCTGCTCTGGAGACATTCCAGACCCCCCTGGATCTGTTCCTGGGTGACTTGGTCTAGGTGCCCCTGCTCTGGCAGGGGGGTTGGACTAGATGATCTTCTAGCTCCCTTCCAACCCCTGACACTCTGTGATTGTGTGAAAAGGTCAAAGCAAATATTGTGACCAGCCTTGCCCCCATATAAGCAGTGAGAACACTCCCACAAGCTCTCATGGATGTTTATTTAACATCAGTTTAACAGAATCTCTTTTCCACTTGCTCCAGGGGCTCTTGTGGGCCATTGCAGTTCTCTCATTACATAAAAGACATGAGTGACAAGCTCCACAACAGCATCAGGGAGTAGGCATGAGCAGGTGGCTGAAACTGATAGTTTTGCTGTAAAATAAACCCAGCACCACCTGAAAGTTCTTTCTTTTCCTCTTAGTTTCTAATTAACTCTGGTATTTTTTTCCCCCCCTTTTCATCTCTCTCCCCCTGCTTTGTCAACAGTGGCCCTTCATTCTTCTGTCTTTTCTGTACACATTTCTCCCCTGGTCACAGCCTCTGCTTTGAACCCCACACTTCACATCTTTAATCCATCAAAATCAGCAGCCAAATGCCAGCAGATAAAATAAACTACTGTAATTCTGCTGTAATGGTGCAGAGGGGCTCAGTGTCAACTCATGTACACTGAAAATTCTGAAGAGAGAACAGCAAATTTAGGTGCTTTAGTATTTAGGTGTCAGATGAGCAAATTTTTCCTGGGAAATCAATTGGATCTACAAAGTGCTTCCAGTAAAAAGATCAAGTTGTGCCTGTCACAGGTAAGAATCAAAACTGGAACCCCTCTCCCCATTACTTCTGAAAACAGGATGTCTCTAAACAGAGACAAATGACAGAGTCATGTCAACACTGTAGGGTTTCAATGCATGGGCTGTTTAACTTTTGACATAAGATTTATCACTAAAGATTTACTTTATTTTACTTAAAATATGCATCAAGCCTGCTTCATGTAAACCTCTTTTCTTCCACATCTCAAAAATAATCTGCTGGACCAGACCAGGTGTCTTAGAAATTTGTCAGAATGTCCCTGCTATTGTCCAGCTGTCACACAGCAAGACTCATCTTGATGTTCCAGATGTGTTCTTTATATTTACACAGCTTGGAAGCACGTGAATGAGAGGAAAAAGATTAAGTGATGAGTGTAGCAGAATAGTAGTTTTCTGCTGCTCTACACTAGAAGATTCCTCAAAGCTTGGATATCTGTACCCAGGAGTATTCCCAAATTCAGCACACCCTTGACTGCTATGTTCTCAAAATGCAGCACTTAATACCAAACACCAAGAGCATCTATTGAAATTCCACCTGTAAATATGGAAACCCTAGTTTAGTACATTTCTGCAGTGTACTTTCACAAAAAGCACAGACACTTAAATGAAAAATACAGTATTTCTAGCACAGCTGCACTTGCAAAAATTTCTGTGTGGCATGTTCAATATCTTAAATGCAAGGTTAATATTCAAAGCTAGAAATAAAAACTGAATAGGCTGAAATAAATTCAATACTTTTCAGCTCAAATGATGCTGTAAATGTCAACTGAAAATCATTTTTAAATACTAAAGCTGATCAAAGTTAATGCAAGTACTGGTTGGTTTTGCAGTACACAGTAGCCAGTCAGCACTAGCACAAGTTACTGGCTTATTACTGCTGCAGTCCCCTTGAGGGAGCAGAGGTAAGCTGGAGTCCCCCAGTTCTAAAAGGAGGAGGAAAATCAGAAGGGTCTAACACGTCCTAGAAATGGTTTTCAGCTGCTTGTTTAGGAGTAATTGGGAATTTCACAGGCAGTTTCATTTCTCTGAGTTAAGATCTCAAAGCATCACTTTTTGTCTTCTGCAGGAGTTAGAAATTTTATTCAAATTCATGCCATTTTTACATACCCATTTTAAAGTATACACCACATCCAAATTTGCAAGTGCATTCACAAACGTGGCAGGATGGAAAAGGCAAAACTTACCCCATCTGTAGCTTTTACTATGAGATCATAAGTGGTTGGATCAGTTTCTCTGTCAATGTCCTGAGCCACACAGATCTGACCAGTCTGTGGGTTGATCTGGAAGACTTTGGATTTTTCATAATAATGAAATCCATCATAAAGAAGATACTCAACTTCCCCAAACTCATCAGCATCTGCATCTGTTGCTTTGACCTGCAGAGAAACAAAAATGAAACCTTCAAAGCTACTACTCATTAATTCCAAAATCACAGGTACTTTGTTTTCCAGCTATTTGTGTGTTGTAAAAGCCAATATGCACACACAAAAACACATTGTGCTACCTCAGCTTGTAAAATAATGACTCAGCACTCAGAGGGTAATGGTTGCAAGAAGCACGTCCAATGAGTGAGATTGGTTTGTAGCATCACTTGTTTTTCTGTCAGTGATTATGACACTGACTAGTCTAGAAAGCATTAAAATAACCCAGTAATTTTAAATCATCATGTGGTTTTGAATTCTAAGGCAGAACATAGTTGAAAGGTTTTTTTCTAACACTAAGATTTTTCTTTGTACACATATGGGGGAGATAGAAACAAACACACCTTAGAAAATATTTTAGTAAATTCTTACTATAGCAATATATTTTGCCAATACCATGTATACACGTACCTTGCATGAGAAGAGGAGTAGGGATCTGGGCTTGTTTAGGCTGGAGAGGAGAAGCTTTGGGGAGGATTAAATAGCTGCCCTCCTGTGTCCAGGAGGAGGTTGAAAAAAGGCAATGCCAGGCTCTGTTATTATTATATTATTGGAGATACTTGGTTTGTTTCATTTTCTAGTTATTCTTTGAAGATGATAAATCCTGTATGCTTACATGTGCAAGTGCAATGCCTGAAGACCTTCACAGGCCTTTGGAAATATTAATTTAAAGAGCTGGGGCTCTTTAGCCTGGAGGAGACTGAGGGGGGAGCTCAGCAGTGTCTGTCAATATGTTCAGGGCAGTGTAGGGAGGATGGAGCCAGACTCTGCTCAGTGCCATCCAGTGACAGGACCAGAGGCAATGGGAGTCAGTTGGAGCACAAGAGGTTGAGGGGAAACACAAGGACAAACTTGTTCCCAGGGAGGGTGGCAGAGGCTGGCAGGGGCTGCCCAGGGAGGTTGTGGAGTCTCCTGCTCTGGAGACATTCCAGCCCCCCCTGGATCTGTTCCTGGGTGACTTGGTCTAGGTGCCCCTGCTCTGGCAGGGGGGTTGGACTAGATGATCTTCTAGCTCCCTTCCAAACCCTGACACTCTGTGATTCTATAGCCATCAATGAGTGCCTTAGTTTGGCTCTCAGAAATATGGCCTGTGCTACTTTCAGTTGTCCCCTGTAAAAGTGGTGTCCCTAAGTGTTAAAAAGAACAAGTACTCTCCTCAAGAAAGCCTGGATTTTGTGTAACTGAAGTCTTATAAATCATAGTAAATTTATATTTGGAAGTAAGAAGATGAGAGCTCTCTTCGTTCATTTCTGCTTTCATGGAAAACTTGAACCATGGCCAAACTCACAGCTTGAGTAATGTATTCATAGCACTCAAAAAAAACTATCTGTATTTTATTCATTTTAGACAAAAAAAAAATAGCAAGGGATGTTTATGACAAATAACTGGGGCAGAAATGAAGCCTGAAAAAGTATGGAGACATGTCTCCCCTACTTCCTTCTAAATCAACTTTTCATACACGCAATAGTTTTGTTTTCCAAATCTCCAAACACTACATATCTAACATTTCTAGCTATTTTTGCTCTATCAAGTCTCACACTCACACCATTTAGAGGCTGGCAGACTACAATGTGCAACAACAAGCAACCATCAGGAAGATCAAAAGGCACAGAACACAGAAAATTCTTAACCTCAATCACACAACATGAGGCAAAATCTGGGATGCTGTCTGACATAAAAGGCTTTCATACTTTATTTGGTCTGAAATGCAAAACCCACTCAGCACACAAGGTCCATGGGTAACTAAACCAGCCAGTTCTTCCATTTAAGTTGGTTCTAGACATTACAAATATGATTCAGATGCCCCAGATCAGTATGTGGAGGTGGCAAAGCCACTCATAAGAAATTCAAGGACATCAGCAAGGTGTTTCAGCAGTGATGTGCAGAAGCAACAGAAGAATAGAAAAAAAAAAAAAGAAAATAATGGGGAGAAAAACAAACAAAAAAAGACCAAAACAACAAAACAAACAAAAAAACCCCACAAACAACAAAAAAATGAAAAAAACAAAAACAAAAACCAAAAAACACCAAAAAAAAAAAGAAACCCACCCAAAAAACCCAGGAAAATAACATTTTTATACATTATTCTTCTTATAAGGTGTTAAAAAAAAAGATAATTCACCATCTTCAAGCACTGTAAGATGGAACAGAGAGATTTCATTTTTGTTCTTTTTCCCCCCCCCCACTAGTGACAACTTAAAAAGGTTTCTCTGTTTCTGAAAGTTGTCCATAAGAACTATAGTATTCTTTACTCACAAAAGCCTGCCATCATCAGAAGAAAATATCAAGCAAATAAATGCACTACTACTACTACACTATGGAATATAAAACCCAAGCTGACAAATTAAGGCAAGGAAGTGCCCAGGGCTTTGGCCTGGGTGATGTGGTACAGCCTGGCCTGAAACACTGCCAAGGATGGGGCTGCCCCCACCTCTCTGGGCACCCTGGGCCAGTGTCTCAGCACCCTCTTGGGCAAGAAATTCTTCTTCATGTCTAATGAGAATAAAGCTACAGAATGCAACACCAATCAGGTGGTTTTTTCCCCCCTCCAAGTTACTTTCTAATATCTTAACTATCTTCCTGTACAATTAAAATAGCCATTCTATGTGGCAGTCCCAGCAGCTGGAACTGCAAACTGATCCTCTACTAAATCTTGTCGCATTTTACTTTCTTTTCTGTAAAAGAGCTCTTAATTCAGTTCCACAGGCAACTTCTCCAGACACTGAATAAGAAGCTAGAGAATCCATCACAATCAGGAGCTGCTTAGTCATCCTTTGGGGTACAGACCAAGACTTGAATTATTATTAGTAATAATTAATACAAGCTATGTACAATTTTAGTAACCTAAATTACATGAGAAAGGCAACTTCAAAGCAAAAGAATACAGTAAATTGGACAAGACAAAAGGGCAAATTCCATTCCAATTTGGCCAGTGTGTAAAGAATTGAAACAAATGAAGGGAAGAAGAAAAACCTTTCATGTAGATAAATGCAAATGCAAAAGCAGCATTATTGTGTTGCTCTTGCTTGCCACAGCTTTTCCAGGAAGATGTGCAGCTCAACACACAGAGATAACTCAAAATCCCAAGAGGAAATTCAAGGTAATATTTGTTTCATTAATATATAGAAATGCAGAGTTTAGTGAACAACCCCTATGGTGACTGTATCTGCAAGACTCTGCCAACTTCACACACAGCTCTGCTGCATTCTTTGAGGAATTAGCACTCTGAAGACCATCTGACTTCATCCCATAGGCATATCGGTCCTTGACAGATACCTTGGTAATCTTTAAAAGCTTCTCATTCTCACACAGGTAGCCAACAGCATTTAGGAAAGGAAGTTGGTTTTGCTAGTTTGCAGGTAACAAGCAGCTGCAGATTTGAACCTGAACCAGTGGAAATCTGAGAAACACTGAGATGTAACTTGCTGCTTGCTTAGTGCCAAGACAAAGTTCTGTGGTAAAACAGCATTTTTCTGCAACACTTTAAAGTATGAAGAGTACTAGACCCCCTCTATTGCAGGGAAAAACAGCTCATCATGTGGCCTTCATCTCTGTACAAATCTGTATCAGCTGTCTCACATCAACATGCTTAAACACATAAATGCAGCAACAATACACATGTAAATTTACAAATGCTGAATTAATTTTAAGCTAGTATATAGTTGATATAAGCCCTTTTTTTTCAGTGAGCCTGAGAATCCCATAAATCTCAGCTACTGTTGAGATCTCAGTCCTTATTTTCTTTGGCTGGGTAATACCTAACCACATCTATTTCCCCTCTTTTTCAGGCTTTAATCACTCAGTAAAGTAACTATTATGATTTCATCTATTGGGTTAACCTGCCCACAATTACATGCTACTTCTATCAAATTTAAAAGGTCACCCAGCAGTCATTTTGTGTGTGACCAGATAATGTCATGTGAACAACTGTATTTGGACATTTTAATGTAAACAAGTGTAATGAGACTTTATTAATTTTGTGGGAAACTCTCAGGTGTTTCCTTAATATACATTTGGTTCCCATAAAAGCCCCAAGCTAAAAGCACTAGCAAAATGAAAACCCTTTTCTCTATTGACAAGAGAGGTTCCTGTTGACGTGTATCAGCACCAGCCCAAGCATAAAACACTCTGTGCTGAGTTTTCACTATGGAGACACTTCTGGACTTTTCTCACTTGGCTGCTAAAGGAGCAGCCACGTTCACACCAGTTTCTGTGACAAAGACAACTGGAGTAGCAATAACCAGCCTGAGATACTCAGTCCCAATCCTGAACACTAGGACAGCGTAAGAATCACAGAATAATCCTGGTTGGAAAAGACCTCCTAGATCACCGAGTCCAACCACATCTACAACAACAAAAAACCTAAATACCTGACCATTTGAAAAACACAAATGACCCTTCCATGCCTCCCCTAGAGCTTGTCCTGAAGCACCATGGCAACTCATTTCTGAAACCCCTCCAGGGCTGGTGACTCCACCACCTCCCTGGGCAGCCTGTGCCAGGGTTTCACCACTCTCTCCATACAGAATTTCTTCCTAATATCCAATCTAAACCTCCCCTGCTGCAGCTTCAGCCCATTCCCCTGGGTCTGCCATTAGTGACTAAGGAGAAGAGGCAACACCCACCTCTCTGCACCCTCCTTTCAGGGAGCTGGAGAGGACAATGAGGTTCCCCCTCAGCCTCCTCTTCTCCACACTGCCCATGCCCAGCTCCCTCAGCCTCTCCTCACACAACTTGTTCTCTAATCCCCTCAGAAGTTGGCAGCTCCTCTGGACACGTTCCAGCCCCTCAGGGTCTGTCCTGGCATGAGGGGCCCAGCACTGACCCCAGCACTGAGATGAGGCCTCACAAGGGCCAAGCACAAGGGCTGATCCCTGCCCTGCTCCTGCTGGTCACACCATTTCTGATCCAGCCCAGGATACCCTTGGCCTTCTTGTCCCCCTGGGCACACCCTGGCTCATGCCCAGCCGGGTGGCACCAGCACCCCCAGGGCCTTTTCTGATGGGCAGAATAATACAACCTCCCAAAGCCTGAGGAAGCCAAGAGACTTGACAAGAAATACCTCCAAGTCTATGCAGGAGCTGCCAAGAAGTGGGATTCCTCCCAGCTGTGGATGTTCCTGCCATAAACACCTCACAGGGGTTACAGAGCTTGTGCTGAGCTGGCTTCAGAACTCTGTGGAAAAAAGAAAAATCACAGAACATCCCTACTCTTCGTCTCCCCAAAACCTCTGGGAAAAATTAAATCTAACAGCTGATGTACTGCTAACATTCTTCTCTGCTATCAAATAGAAGAGCACTATTTCCTAGGTGTCTAAGTCTTGAGTAAGATTCATGTGTGGATGTAAGACAGCTGGCTGAACCCAGCAATCCTAAGGTGCTGCTGGTGAAAAAGAATTGTTAAAAAACCCTACCGACTTTCAGGTATCACTCACAGCAAATCTAATCTTCCTATAGAACAGACTACCTGTTTTGGGATTCATCTCAATTTATCACTCTTCCCCAAACAAAGCAGCTCAGCAGATCCCATTCCTGCCACACTTGGCCTTAAGTCACAAGGATCACAAGATTTTTCACCTTTAGGTCTCACAACTACTCTGCAATGGAGCAGATGACTAAACACCAAGGCTCCAAATCCTGGAAAGGCTCCAATTTGTTTGAAAGGCAGCAAGGCAGTTGGCCAGGGTCACTCAGCACACCTCCTTTCTGTTCTCCTTTGACTAACTCTCCACGAAATAACACATAAAGTTCAAGGTTCCCACCCTTACCTTTAGCCCTCTTCATTGCAAATGGCTCACCTACAGGAGGAAGTAATTTTTGGAAGTGACAGAACCAACAGTTTCTAGTTACATCTCAAACACTTTTTACTGTGATGGACACAAAAAATTTGGAGATCATTTCCAGAAGAGATGAGGACAACAACAAACCCTAGATTTATCAAAACAAAAGGCAAAGCCCATTTTCTTAAGCTTGTTTCCTGATAGTAACACTAAAACAAAATCTCCATCCTCCCTCAAGTAAGAAGTATTTGGTCAGAGGTACCAAAAGAAAGGAGGGAGAAACAGATCTGTGTTCTCTTAGGCAAACAAGCACCATAGTTTCTGAAAGAGACTAAATCCTTTCCTTGAATAAAATTAAATTCCTTCCAGATGGTTGCAGAACTCCCCTTCTCAACAAAGCAATGAAACTGAAGGAGCCATTCAGCAGGAAGAATCCATGGCTGTGGTTGTCAGGTCCCACATTGCAAAGATGGGTGCTCCCAGAAGCACTGGCAGATTCTGAAGCTAACAAATAACATGGGTACATAAACAAGGAGGGAGAAATAAGAGAATTACTGAAGGAGACTTGCAGCCAAAGAAAGAATCACCTGTTACTTGGGACCTAAAGAATTATGCTGCTGATATCCATTATAGGAAGATCTGACACATTTTTGAGGAGGTGGAGGAGAATCCTCCTATTTTCAGCACTTTTTATCCTACAATATATATCTATGAAGTTCATGTATTCTTGCCAACTGGTATTTTGAAAGCCACACTGACCATAGCTGTTCAGATCATCTAAACACTAAGATACTGTTTCACTACATAGGTCAGAATTAAGTCTCTTCACTATTGACAAGGTAAGCAGCTGTGTAACCACTAAATTCAAATCTCTCAAGGATATATTATGAAAACAAGATTTTTACAGTATGATTGTGATTCAACACGCAGTTGTTTTTCAAGCAGTTTTCTTGCTGCCCAAGTGCAACGAACACAAGCACTGTGGAATCACATCAGCCTCTCCAAGAGAAACTAAAACACAGCTGTTAAATTTCTCATTCCCCTTGAGCTCTGATTTCACAGTGAGGAGTCACTATCCTGTATTACAAAGAAAAGTGGGCAGTTGGGTTTCTTTTTCACAACAGGACCTGACCTGTTGGTTCTGGAGCTCCTCAAATGAAGGCAGTTGAACACACCACAGCTGCTCAGCTCCGGAAGAAAGTGAATTTCATTCTGTAACAAAACACTGCTCACGGTCATTCTGAAGGTATAAAATGTGTGTCTTTACATTTGTTTTAGGATGGTGGTTGATGAACTGTGTCTGCAAGATTCATGGGCAAGCTACGCAGCTGGGGTGCAATTTTTCTGCAGTAAAGACACCTGGAGATTTACCAGTTACTCTGTCAGCTAAAATAACATCACAAAGTTGTTCAACTGCTGCTGAAACACTGCTAGCCAAGAACTCAAGTTCTGATTATGGACAACACCCTTGGACTCAGACAGTGAAATCAAGCTGCTCTTCATGCATAGATGCATCTAAAGACAGGCTGCAATCTGAATCACAAAGTTTGCTCCAAGTCACTCTTCACAAGGTCACAAAAACATAGAGAAAAATTCACAGTATCAAAAATTATCAAGTAGAAAACCTTAGAAAAGTTACTCACAATTAGATGGAATTTATACTATATTACTAATTACAACAGTGCTGTCAGGTTCCAGAAACAAAAGGGAATGTGAAGAGCAGAGCCAGGTCTATTGAATTCATGGCTGTAGTCAATGAGGCAGTTTGAATTGCTATACAAGCACATGATCCAAAGCTGGATCTAAAGAAACAGAAGTATTATTAATATAAAATTTAATAAAATAAAATTTAAACCAGTAATAAAATTTAAACCAGTCTTCTTCTTTATACTTACAGACTAGATGATTCTATAATTACAGGTATTAAATATCTTGGTAAAGCCCTGGGTGCTGACCATTGTGAAGGGCTCAACACAGGATAACAACAGCAGTAAGAGGAACAAATGCCTGAGAAACCATCCCCGAGTGCTTATTTTAGAGTCATTTTTATCAATTAAAGCTTTCAGCTTAAATGGACAAGGAACTCAGAAATAGGACTATATAATAAACTCTGCAATTACTCACCTAGAGGTAAAGTCTCATCACAGCCAGGAATACAGAAGAAAAATATACCTTTGGCTATGAAAATGTAACAGCAATCAGACAAGTATGATGGTTAATGGACTAGCTTTGCCAGCGGGGAAAAAAATTTGCCATTAAGTGTCAGCAATTCTCTGCAGGAAAGCAATGACCTGACCACTGTCTTGGGTAAGGCTGTTTGAAACTTAGCAACCACACTACAGAAAGCAAGGAAAGAAAAACCCAAAACAGGGTCTTTGGTTCATTAGAAAAAGAGAAACCCTACCACACACCAAAAATACATCATGACAGGACTAAATGTTCCACATTTGTCACATTGATTTACTGTATGTTCCTGACTGTTAAAGCATGAAAATGCAAATGTTGCTGACAAACATAAAAGCTTCTTCAATAATCTACTGCCATCTGTATTATTAAAAGCACATTTTTCACATAAACAAGTTTTTTAGCAGCACGCAGAGCAAGTCACCATTCCTGGCTATACTAGGAAAAAAATCAAGCATAATTCTATTGAGCTGATGAATATTATAATGCAAAAAAGTTTAACACGAGCAATTACAAAGAAACCCCACGTAGCCAAAGACTCTTTGTATACTCGAAAACATTATTCTATCAAAATCAGTCTTCACGGCTCATATATCTGTCAGTTTGTTATGCTATTCATGACAACATGGAGAGTTTCATGGGATAAAGCACAGAGCAGCAATACATGCACTTTGTATAAATTACTGAGACCAAAGTATCTGTCCAGACAGATGCAACGAGATGAAACAGCTTCAGCTGCAAATCAAAAAGGAAAATTCAACTAGTCACATGGTCAAAGAACAGAAGTAATACACACCTTGATAAAATATTAAAAGTAGAGAAGAAAAAACCAATGAGGTTTTGTAGTTTCTGTAGAGGATTGGAAGAGACTATCAGAAAGAAAATTTTTGTAGAGTTCCAATGGAATATACTGATATCTAAAATTCACCAAAGGATTTGTTTCAAATACCTGCTGGAGTTATAAAAGTTTTCTAGAAACCACTAGAAATCCATTTCTCATCACAGGGAGCACCACGCCAAGTCTAATTAAGCAGAGTTCATTAGTATCTGATCCTTGTCAATGAAAAATAGTCTGAGCAACAAATACCTGAAGTTAATGAAGGCTTTTCTCACATACAACTACAAAAATGCAAAGCTTTGTGATCAACCAACATTCAGGACACTACATAAACTCAGAGGCTCTTACCTGTGACAGATTTACATAGAATCATGGAATGCTTAGGGTTGGAAGGGGCCTCCAAAGGTCATCCAGAGAGACCTGGACAGGCTGGAGAGCTGGGCAGGGAGAAATTTAATGCAATTTAATAAGAGCAAGTGTAAGGTGCTGCATCTGGGGCACAACAACTCCATGGATCAGTACAGGCTGGGGGCTGATGTACTAGAGAGCAGCTCTGGA
>VYZU01075918.1:0-39294 GCA_013401355.1 Ceyx cyanopectus | reverse complement strand
AAAAGAAAAAGAAAAAGAAAAAGAAAAAGAAAAAGCTTGAAAGGTTTACAGGATCTCTAGAAGGTACTTGGGGACATCCCCCCACCGAGTTTCAGATTCCAGGGGCTTTAAGAATGAATGACCTCACAAAATAAACCCCTACCACATCCACCAGCAAAATGTCCCACCAGAGGAGGAACTCCTCCAGCAACCTCAGTTAACCTTTATGTTAAAAACCCCAGAACAACAGAATGAATTCCCAGGCAAGTGTGTGAGCCAAGAGAAACAGAGATGGTTAGTCCCTGGATCAAGCAGATGAGATTTTAACAGCTGTGAAGTGTTGAGCCAACACTCAGAGGATATGATGTTTCAGGGATGGGTTTTTTCCCCCAGCATCACACAGAATAAAGCCATAGGTCTCCTCATCCCAGGGCTATGGCTGAAGATACACAGAGAGAATTATAATGCTCTTGGAGAAAGAATATCACTAGGTATCATTTCTTTATGAGGAGCTTTAACTTCTCAGAAACTCCCAAATCAATAAAAATAATGAAGCCATTGGACATGAATACTTCAGCCCATGTAATTATAATTTAGGTTTAAATTAAATGGAGGAATAAATAACAGTCTGTAGCTCAAACTTTTCAAGTGATAAGGATATAATGTTAAAAATGGACAATTAACAAAAACAAAAAAAAAAGGTTTAGATCTGAGAGAAATCTGGGACTTCAGTGAATCATGATAAAAATATACAGGTATTGATGAAGAGAATCATCATAAATAGGTGTGCTAAGATGAGAAGAGAGCACAGGATTAAAACTGTCTTGAAATTACTGATTGGAGGAACTACATTTAGAAAAGGAGAACTGAATGTGGGCACTACATCCTATCAGACCTAAACAGCTACAAATTTTACCACAAGTTTCAAAGACCAAAGAGAAGATTGAAGAGAAGATTAAAAAAAAATAATCATTTCCAAATACCTCAGTATTCTCTCAATATTGGGTTTCTCTAGACACTCAAGTAAGTTGAGATGGATTTAGTCAAGCAACCTATGGAAATCACTTCTTTAGATTTTATTTAGTACAGGCAACACTGCTTTTAGTCAAAGAATCATACAGTTCTTACTGGGAAATTTACTAGGTAAATAAGAAATTAAAACAAGGAATAAATGGGGTGGCTGTATTGATAACTAGTTTGTTAAATCTGTTCATTAGCCAGAAAAAAACCCCTCAATCCAAATAAAATAGAACATAAGCACTTCAATAATATTCATCAGTTCTTGAAACCAGAAAGTGCTGTCATTGTAAAAGATCAAGATCTTTACACAGAAAAAAACCAGAAGTCTGGAGCAATAAAATCAGAATGAGAAAATAGGAAATTGCATACCACAGGAAAATGTTTTTCCATCTCCTCAGACACAGGCATAAATGGAGATTAAAATAAAAGGGTTTTTTAAAAAAAATATTGATTAGTTCCACGAAAATTTAAACCTTACTTCTTTGTTGCAAAGGTTCTTCTTTCTGTTGTTTCTTCTTACTTCTAAATTGCCAATTACAAATCCAAGAGATCTGGGGTTTGTTTTTTGGTTTGGGTTTGTTGTTTTGTTTTTTTTTCCAATGGAAAGAGAACACAAAAGCAGCCTGATATCAGAGCAAAATCATTAAATGCCTGCAGCACTGCCAAAATTAATGCTAAAGACATCAACTTCAAAGACAGCTAAAAAAAAAAGAAAATTAAAACCAAATTCCAGGATATGGAGCTTTACTTAATACTAACAAAAGGGAGCAAACAAACAAACAAGAGAGGCCAAATATAGAAGGGTTTGCCTTTCTTTTTTCTTTTTAAAACCAGAACAAAACACTCTCTCTTGGATCCTAGAAAATCATACAAATGAAAAACTCAAGCAAAAATAATTTCCTAAGTCATGACTTTGTTTCAAATCAAACTTTTTGGGGAAATAATTATTCTCCTGTTTACTAGTGATGGCAGCACATATTGCTTTAAAATATGTTACATTAAGAAGCAGTTGTGTGAAAGCAGNAAAAATATTTATTATCTCTAGAGAATGTTAAATATGTAACCTCATTTTTGTATGCAGGCAGAGATCAAGAAATCAATATATCTGGGGCTGAGAACAGTCTGAGAAAATTGAGTTTTGTACAAATAACAGGGCTATCACCACAGGACATTTAGGAAAAAAATCTTTGGTAAATCATTACTCTAGTATGTCTGAGCATGAATTCAGGATTCAAAGCAACTACAAAACACAGCAGGAAAACCTGAAAGTGTAGTATAAAAAGGTATTTAATGGGAAGCATTTAAAAGGTCATGGAGAAAATAATGTAGAAGAGAGGCTCCATCAGTCTCTCTGACTGGTGAGAAACATCCAGTTCCTTGGACACTGCACTAAACCACATGTGTTTGTTTAGAGCTGTTAAAACAAAACAGGGCATACACATTTTGTTTGTCTTGCTTATGGTTANGTCTGGAGCAATAAAATCAGAATGAGAAAATAGGAAATTGCATACCACAGGAAAATGTTTTTCCATCTCCTCAGACACAGGCATAAATGGAGATTAAAATAAAAGGGTTTTTTAAAAAAAATATTGATTAGTTCCACGAAAATTTAAACCTTACTTCTTTGTTGCAAAGGTTCTTCTTTCTGTTGTTTCTTCTTACTTCTAAATTGCCAATTACAAATCCAAGAGATCTGGGGTTTGTTTTTTGGTTTGGGTTTGTTGTTTTGTTTTTTTTTCCAATGGAAAGAGAACACAAAAGCAGCCTGATATCAGAGCAAAATCATTAAATGCCTGCAGCACTGCCAAAATTAATGCTAAAGACATCAACTTCAAAGACAGCTAAAAAAAAAAGAAAATTAAAACCAAATTCCAGGATATGGAGCTTTACTTAATACTAACAAAAGGGAGCAAACAAACAAACAAGAGAGGCCAAATATAGAAGGGTTTGCCTTTCTTTTTTCTTTTTAAAACCAGAACAAAACACTCTCTCTTGGATCCTAGAAAATCATACAAATGAAAAACTCAAGCAAAAATAATTTCCTAAGTCATGACTTTGTTTCAAATCAAACTTTTTGGGGAAATAATTATTCTCCTGTTTACTAGTGATGGCAGCACATATTGCTTTAAAATATGTTACATTAAGAAGCAGTTGTGTGAAAGCAGGTCACAGCATCACAGAGTGTCAGGGGTTGGAAGGGACCTAGAAGATCATCTAGTCCAACCCCCCTGCCAGAGCAGGGACACCTAGACCCTAGCAATGTCATTAAGCATCACAGTGATGAAGTACCAAACTGAAATGTATTCATAACATTAACTAATTAAAAGAAATTTCTTTCTATAAATTTCTTACAGACTCAAACTGGATATGTGCCCAAGAGAGAAGATTAATAATTTACCCCTAAGCAAAAATAATTAGGTAAATTATTTAAATAATAAATAAAAATATTATCTCTAGAGAATGTTAAATATGTAACCTCATTTTTGTATGCAGGCAGAGATCAAGAAATCAATATATCTGGGGCTGAGAACAGTCTGAGAAAATTGAGTTTTGTACAAATAACAGGGCTATCACCACAGGACATTTAGGAAAAAAATCTTTGGTAAATCATTACTCTAGTATGTCTGAGCATGAATTCAGGATTCAAAGCAACTACAAAACACAGCAGGAAAACCTGAAAGTGTAGTATAAAAAGGTATTTAATGGGAAGCATTTAAAAGGTCATGGAGAAAATAATGTAGAAGAGAGGCTCCATCAGTCTCTCTGACTGGTGAGAAACATCCAGTTCCTTGGACACTGCACTAAACCACATGTGTTTGTTTAGAGCTGTTAAAACAAAACAGGGCATACACATTTTGTTTGTCTTGCTTATGGTTAGTGAGAAGTTAGTGAAAAACCTGCCCTTCCTGTTACCCCTTCCCAGTACCAGATGTAGGCACAAGTCAGTGGAAGTGGAGCAGACATAAGCATGACAACTTAATTCTCTGCATGAGGGACTAATTGGGGGAAGGGGAGACAAAAACCCTTTACACAAGGTCAGTGCAGGAGACAGAGACATCTGTCAAGCCTCTAAGTTAGTACATTTGCTTTTATTACAGCAAATCCTGTTGGTACCTCAAGAGTTTTATGCTTAGAGTTGTGAGCACAAGGATACAGGCATGACAGCATCCTGAGTTTTATTGTCAGTCCTATCCAGCAGGAAAGGGAGCTGGTGAAGTCTGGCATAAATGCACTGCTTGGTTTTGTTTAGTGCAAAGGAGAGAAGAGCCAGATGCTAGAGCATCTCTAATGCTGTGCTTGCAGTTCCAGAATGAAAATCCTCTTCTCAACAAAGCACTCTAAAATCCAGATATTTGATCCATCTCAAGTAACCTGCATGTGAATGGCAAAATCATCATGTAGATCTTCCAATACAACTGTTTCATCTGCTGCAAATGTTTATACATGTAAATATATATAGTTATAAACTTACATAGGGGAGCAGTTCAGTGCTAAAGGTGCATGTCTTCTGTTGCAATGTTAATAAGACCCCTGGAAATGCTCCCCAGATAAGACATAAATCCCTTGCAATTCAACATTCATCAGAAAAGAATGAGTTCACCTAAGTGCCAATGGGATTACAAGAAGCTGTAAAAAGTCAGGAGCTTATTAAAGGAGCCTCGAATTGCTGAGAATGGATTGAATGAGCTGTGATTTATAAGTGAAAAATCTATTCTCCTACAAGAAGTGACTTTTTACACAGCTTAGTAAATGTTCTTCACAGGCTGAGAGGAAGGATACTATTTTCTATCAAGTTTGCTGAAATGTGACCTTTCTTCTACTATCTGACTTTTGTAAACAAAGCCTAATTTTCTATTTTCAGCACTTGAAAAAACCCTCAAAACCCATGCATCTTCCTTAAATATACTAGACCTTTAAACAGTATTTTCTAAAACACCACAGGTTTACTGTTCCACCAGTCTGTCATTTCTGCTATACCTAGGCTTGCTTTAAATAAAATCTTTCTTTGCTATCACTGCACTTGCAAACCCTCCACAACTTCAGCATCAGAAAAGTTGTTTTAAAATACAATGAAGTGAGGAGCAGTAGCCACTGAGTTAAAAAAGTGCAGGTTTTCCTAACAGTGACATATGACTCCTGATCATTTGACACACAGCATATGTTTTTTCCTCTGCTCTGTCAGAAACAACTCCAAAACTCTCTAAACATTCTTTTCTTTTTACTAGAGAAGACAATTTAGTCTCTGGAGGGTACAAACCAGAAACAGGTGTTTCCATCCCATCAAGGTAAGAGAAGTAGTGCCAGCCTGATGTGCTGAATTATTTCCTTTAGATCAGGTTTTATCCTGCTCCAGGTGAGAGAGAAATACAATATATTGTCACTTCAGCTAGAAGACTGAAAATCCTGACAAGCCTGGCAGCTCAGTGCTATAATTTGGAAACATACTGTACTAAAGTGAACCTTAACAATGAGAATTGAGAAGCACTACAAGCACCTAATAATAATAATTAAAAAAAAAGCTTGAAAACAACGTCTGTTATTTTGAGAATCAAAACTAAGCCTGTGTTAGCAAGGCAGGTCTATGGCAAAGCTTTATTCCTTAATTAATTCCTGGGATTAGGGAATGGCTCAGATGAGAGACACTTTGTCACACTCCTCATTCCTAGGCCGTGGAGGTGTTAACATCACAGAGATACACATTATCAGTTACTAACTCCACCTGAAATGGCCAGGGGAAGGCAAGGAGGGCAGGAACAGGACACAAGTCACCACCATCACTCATGTTGGTTCACCAGAATGGGATGAAAGATACAGCAAGAAGAACAGAAGTAAGCCCAAGGTGCTCTCACTCACTCTTTCATCTTACCCTGTTTCTAGGTCATGCTGCAAATCCTCAGGAAAGATTCAGATGCTGAAAGTTCATCATATTAAATGATTAAAAAATATCCTCCTTAAAACAGTACATCTACACGAAGAAACTGGGATGTTGATAGATTTGCAAAAAATCTGTGTTACTAAAATATCTGATGACATCACATCACATAAATTTTCCTTTCTGTGCCTGTATCTTGTTTGTTTGATTCTTTTTAATCATCCCACCATTAAAACGTAAATTTTAACAAAGCTGTGTATATTTATATATATATATATTTATTCTGCAATAAACCAGAAGCTCAGTACCCAAAAATGGAGAAAAATGTGGTAAATGCTGTTAACACATTCAAAGATAAGTGTTTGACTGCTCACCTTTGCTCTACTTTCTAATGTCTCCTAACCCATATTTGGGGGTTGGACTCAAAGATCTCCAGGGTCACTTCCAAACCCTGACATCGGTGATTACTTTCCCTTTAATTTTCCCTCTTCTTCACCAAGATTTGATCCCACTTGTCTGCTCAGATTTCTGATCTCCACCTGTGTCATTTCCCCAGTGATGCAATCATTACACTGCCACATTTCTTGTATTAGCTGTTGCAAACAAACTCCATGTCCTTCTCAGGGTGCAGATTCTCCCTTCAATCTGCACAAGAAAGGAGAGCCTTTTGTCAACACAGAGAAGCCCATACACACGACTGGAATAAAGCAGTTGCTTCCAGAAGTGGCTGAAAATGATGTTTTCTAAGTGAGCAGTTAATTGACCTAACTAGTGAATTCCCACACAGTAGGAGAAACTGGTACAAAACAGGCTGACATGGAAGTCAACCCACTTCATAAACCTGGGCCACTTGATGAGCTAGCCTGGTGGAGAGCAAGGGGCAAATGAAGATAACCTAAATAATCATCACAGGGGGAGCAAAAGATTTCCCAGAAGGAAAAAACTTCCTGTTGCCAACATGCAGTCAAGAGCACAAGGGAATAAACTGCCCAGTATCAAGTGGCTGGGTAGAGCTACAGCAAAACACAGGAGGGCTGCAAGCTCTAGACACACAGCTAGAAAGGGATGGTTTGTCACCAGATGCTCTGCAAGCAAAAATTACTAATAAACAAACTTCAGTGATGCACTACTGCAAAAGACTGGGAGGTATGGAAGACACCAGCCACCATGATTGTGATGTGAATGTAAATCAGAGCACAAGTGTTTAGCACCAACGTGGGATAGCTGACTGTAGTCCTGCTGCCTCTAGGGTTGTGGAGCAGAAGCTGAGTGACATGAGTAGTCTCCTTCAGGGTCTTGGTTCATTTCCAGTTCTCCAGGAGCAGCAGGATCAGGCTGGTTACCTCCTTTTCATGACTACTTCAAAGTTCAGAAGCCCAGCTAGAGACAGGACTTGTCTCCTCCTCCTCTACTCTGCACTGGTGAGACCCCACCTGGAATACTCTGTCCAGTGCTGGGCACCCCAGTTCAGGAAAGACAGAGATTTACTGGAGAGAGTCCAGTGCAGGGCACCAAGATGCTGAAGGGAGTGGAGATCTCCCTGCTGAGGAGAGGCTGAGAGAGCTGGGGCTCTGGAGCCTGGAGAAGAGGAGACTGAGGGGGGAGCTCAGCAGTGTCTGTCAATATGTTCAGGGCAGTGTAGGGAGGATGGAGCCAGACTCTGCTCAGTGCCATCCAGTGACAGGACAAGAGGCAATGGGAGTCAGTTGGAGCACAAGAGGTTGAGGGGAAACACAAGGAAAAACTTGTTCCCAGGGAGGGTGGCAGAGCCTGGCAGGGGCTGCCCAGGGAGGTTGTGGAGTCTCCTGCTCTGGAGACATTCCAGACCCCCCTGGATCTGTTCCTGGGTGACTTGGTCTAGGTGCCCCTGCTCTGGCAGGGGGGTTGGACTAGATGATCTTCTAGCTCCCTTCCAACCCCTGACACTCTGTGATTCTGTATCACAGCCCCTGACAAAGGGCTTAGCTGCAACTAAAAACGATTTTTTTTTCATTCTTATCACTACCTGCACTCCTGGAGCAAATTAAACTAAGCCAAGTGCTTCACAACAGCTTTTCTTGCCCACACTGGTTGAGTAGAAGGCAATGTGGGAAATGGTACAAGGATAATTTTAGAAGGCAGGGATGCTTAAAGCTTCAGTCAACTACACAATGCACTATAAAGCCTGGGCATCTCAGGATTAACCTGCAAGCAGAAACACCAGCTTCCTTCTCCAGCAGTCTGTGGGATCTTCATCTGCTCATTCATCAATGACATGAATATAAATAAATAAATACACCATCCAGGGGCAGAGTGTTTTTCTTCACAAGTACTGAGAAAACACTCTGAAACTCTCCATCCTCCTTCTCCTCCTCCACAACTCTTTCTTCCATGCTATTGAAGTGTATGTTTCTTCCTTGAATTCATGTCAATTTCTACACAAACACTGAAGTATTTGTACCTTTCCCCTCACATCAACTGCTGTGAATTTTCTACTGGTGGAAAAAGGCTTTGCTCCATTCAAAGGTGTACATTCTGAAATGTCCTTCCAAGCTAAAGGCAAAAAAGACTCTTGCAAAGCCCTGCAAAGCCTCCATTCAACCTCATCGCACAGAATAAAGAGCATTTTTTCCTATTAGCACCAATCAGTTTTTGTGAAGGCAGAAATGAATCAATTCTCTTCATCGGCAGAGAGTTCTGGAAATACCACCAAGCCCTGGAAGCACTTTGCAATTTCAGGTCCCTCTCTGTTCCACCACCTGCCCTGCTCCCTGTTCCTGTGCGGGTCACTGTGGGGACCATCTCAAGGCATCAGAAGCATCACAGGCAGTTCAGCTCCCTCTGGGATTTAACGAGCCCTGATCCTCTGGCAGGGGGGTTGGACTAGATGATCTTCTAGGTCCCTTCCAACCCCTGACATTCTGTGATTCTGTGAAGATCTGAGTTTCTGTGCCCATTACCCACAGCACAGATTTTACAGGATAAGCAGAATACATTTGGAAGGGCACTGGCAAAGATGAGGGTGTTACAAGTGCTCCCATCAACCCAGCAGCTCCACTTACCTGCTGCAACATCCTATCAGAATGAAAATGCCCTGGCTGAGGGAATGGAGTGCATCCTTCACAAGCTGGCAGATGACACTAAATTGGGTGGGTGTGTGGATCTTCCTGAGGGTCGGGATGCTCTGCAGAGGGATCTGGCCAGGCTGGAGCAATAGGATGAAACTAACTGCATGAGGTTCAACAAGACCAAGTGCGGGGTCCTTCCTGCATTTAGGTCACAACAACCCCCTGCAGTGTTCCAGGCTTGGGGAGAAGTGGCTGGAAAGCTGCACAGAGGAGAAGGACTTGGGGGTGCTGGTGACAGCCGACTGGAGATGAGGCAGCAGTGTGCCCCAGCAGCCAAGAAGGCAACAGCATCCTGGCCTGGATCAGAACAGTGTGGGCAGCAGGAGCAGGGAGGTGATTGTACCCCTGTACTGGGCACTGGGGAGGCCTCACCTTGAGCACTGTGTCCAGTGCTGGGCCCCTCACAACAAGAAGGATGCTGAGGAGCTGGAACAGGTTCAGAGAAGGGCAACAAAGCTGGTGAAGGGTCTGGAGAGTTTCTCCTATGAGGAAAGGCTGAGGGAGCTGGGATTGTTTAGTCTGGAGAAGAGGAGGCTCAGGGGGGACCTTATTGCTCTCTACAGCTACCTGAAGGGAGGTTGTAGGGAGGTGGGGGTCGACCTCTTCTCCTTAGTTAAAGGTGACAGGACGAGGGGCAATGGCTTCAAGTTGCACCACGGGAAATTTAGGTTGGATATCAGGAAAAATGTCTTTCCAGATAGGGTGATTATGCATTGGAATGGGCTGCCCAGGGAGGTGGTGGAGTCCCCATTCCTAGAGATGTTTAAAAACCGTGTGGATGTGGTGCTGGGGGACATGGTTTAGGGACCCTGGGTGAACAGTTGGACTCGATCATCTTAAAGGTCTCTTCCAACCAAACGATTCTATGATTCGGCAGAGCCACCGAGCGCTGCGCTCAGGCGCCGCAGCCCAAAGTCCCAAGCAGCGCATCCCCCGGGGAGGCGAGACAAACGCTCCCGAGGACGCGGCAGCTCCGTGCCGGGACGGGACGTCCCAATGAGAGGCGGGACGGCTCCCCGCGGCTGACGGCTCACCTGGAGGAGGCAGCGGCCGGGCAGGGCGTGCTCGGGCAGGCGGGCGCGGTAGAGCTGGCGCTCGAAGCGCGGCTCGTTGTCGTTGGCGTCCTCGACGCGGACGCTGAGGCGACAAGCGGCGGTGAGAGGCGGGCGGCCGCCGTCCCGAACTACCACACGCAGCTCCAGCGCCTCCTGCCGCTCCCGGTCGAGGCTCCCGCGGGTGCTGACGGCTCCGCTCCGCGCGTCGATGCGCAGCAGGGCCAGGGCTGCCGGGTCTCCCTCCAGCGCGTACCGCAGCTCGGCGTTGGGCGAGCCCGGCTCGTCGGCGTCGGACGCGCTGAGGAGGAGCACGGTGGTGCCGGGAGAGGCGGCCTCGGAGACGGCGGCGCGGTAGTGGGGCTGCGGGAAGGCGGGCGCCTCGTCGTTGAGGTCGGCGACGCGCAGCGGCAGCGGCTCCTCGGCGGAGAGAGCGGGGTCGCCGCCGTCCGTCGCCACCAAACGCAGCTCGTAGAGGTCGCGGCTCTCCCGGTCCAGCGGCCCCGCCACGCAGAGGAAGAAGATGCCGGCGCCGCCCGGCCGCAGGGCGAAGGTGCCGTCGCCGCCCAGCAGGGCGAGCGCGATGCCGCCGCCCGCCCCCTCTCCGCCTTCGTCGGCGTCCGAGACGGAGACCCGGGCCACGTAGTCGCCGGGCCGTGCCCCCTCGGAGACCCAGGGGCCGCCGTTCTCGGTGAGGTAGAGCAGGCGGATGGCGGGGCGATTGTCGTTCACGTCCAGCACGGCCACGGACACCAGGGCGCTGGACACCTCGGGCTGAGCGCCGCCGTCCCGCGCCTCCACGACGATGCGGTGCAGGGCCCGCGCCTCGCGGTCCAGCGGGCGGCGAAGGAGCAAGACTCCGCTCTCCTCCTCCACCGCGAAGAAGCCGTCGGGATCGCTCTGCCGCCGGTTGATAGCGTAGCGCACCTCGCCGTTGGAACCCAGGTCCGGGTCGGTGGCCCGCAGGCGGCAGACGGCGGTGCCCGGCGGCGCGTCCTCCCGCAGCCGCGCCCGGTACTCGGCGCGGGAGAAGGCGGGCGCGTTGTCGTTCTCGTCCAGCACCCGCACCGACACGCTCAGGAGGCCGCGGAGCCGCGGGCTGCCGCCGTCCCACGCCTCCACCAGCAGCCGGTGAGCGTCCGCCCGCTCCCGGTCCAGCCGCCGCAGCAGCACCAGCTCCAGCAGCTCCGTCGGGCCGTAGCGCAGCTGGAAAAGCGGCGGCTCCCCGACCGCGCCGCCCTCCTCCAGCACCGCGTAGCCCTGCGTGCCGAAGCGGCCGGCGTCGGGGTCGCGGGCGGCCGGGAGGCGAAAGGCGGTGCCGGGCGGGCTGAGCTCGGAGACGTCGAGCTGCAGGCGGTCCCGCGGGAAGCGCGGCGGGTGGTCGTTCACGTCGGTCACCGTGATCTCCACCTGCACCACCTCGCCGCGCAAAGTGGCAGCCGCGAAGCTGTAGCGAGCCCGCCGCTCCCGGTCCAGCCGCCGCGCCGTGCGGATGATGCCCGTCTCCGACTGGACGTGGAAATCCGCCAGCACCGCCGACTCGCCCTTCCCTTCCGACAGCAAGAAGCCGCCCGGCGGCCCCGCGCCCTCCGGCAGCCCCGCTCGGATGTCCCCCACCAGCGTCTCGGCCGGCAGCCCCTCGTCCACCGCCAGGCTGAGGTTATAGACCGGGGCCGCCCCGCCGCCCGCCGCGCACAGCCACAGCGGGACCAGCAGCGCCAGCGCCCGCCCCATCGGGGAACCGCCGCCGAGGCCGCCCCGCAGCCGCCCCGCCATTCTCTGCCGTCTAAACCGACATCGCGGGCAGGTGGCTTCTCCCCGCCTCCGCAGCAGGGAATCCTGCACGCCGCCGCTGCTGGGAAGGACAAACTGGTCCGAGGGGATGGGGAGGGCGGCTCCCCTCTGCCACCGCCCCCCGCAGTGCCGCCGGGATGCTGCCCGCCCACTCAGCGCCCCGGGGGGTGGGATGGCGAGGCGCTGCTGATGCTGGAGAGAGGTTCTTCTCCGAGATCCATGCCTGGGGGAGGCTGAGCTGCTGCTGGGGAAAGCGGAGACTCGCACGGGCTGCTGCTGGATGCAGAGCCGCGCCTCGTGGAGAAGCATTTCAATGAGGCGGCGAGCTGCGAGGATAAACGGGATTGCTCAATTCAGGGAGGGGTTTTCTCGCCTTAATATTCTGGTCCTCGTTTTCCACTGCTTGTTACCGTAGCACTAGGAGTAAATAGCTCTCAGTATGGCTGAGAAACAGATGCCAGGTATCAGCTTTGAATAGAAATTTCCATCAGCTTCAACAAGGCTAGAATTTAGTCCTTTTTCACCATTCCTCACTCCCTTATCTCGTCAAGAATGGCCTAAGGATGAATTAGTGCTTCTGCAGTAACACTGAGAATGTACATCATATAAATGCTAAGTACCAACCATCCTTTTTTCCTTCATAGTTAAATAAAAAACTTCAGCCATGACCAGGCTCTTGGTGTTCCCACAGACCCTTTACCTGACTGACAGAGAAGAATAAATTCATCCCAGGACAGACAAATCAGGGCAAAGTAGCAGGAGGAGTTACTCTAGCTCAGTTCTCTCCTATGAAGGGACACTTGGGAAGGCAGAATTTTTGCTATTTGCCACTTTTTCTAGTCCAGGAAAAACTACCCCAGTACCATTCCTCAGGATGGGGGCAAAGCTGCTGCAACAGCCCTCAGTGGATCCATGCGGGGGAGTAAAAAGGGAGATTTTTTTTTCTCCCCAACACTGCTAGGACCTAACAATGCCTTATATCTAAATAAGGGGGAGCATTAGACTCCAAAGTAAGTCTGTGTGTATCTGCATGCACAAGAGGGGAGACACATGAGATCATGGCCACTCACTTGCCACCCACACAGAGACAGGGCTGAAGAAAAGCTAGATTTTGTCAGATTTTCTTAGGCACATTCTGAGAATGTCTCTGTATATTTATATACTGTGATAATTACAGGCATAGAAGCAAGAAGGAAATGCTGAGGGCCTTGCCATTTTCATTCATATTCATTGAGAAAACACATGGATCCTCCCCAAGTCACAGATGTTCAATATGAAAATGCCTGAATTCCACTGAATCACAGCAAGTTTGGCAAAACAGCCATGTCCCATGCAGCCCGTGCAGTCACTAAGAAAACATGGGAATCATGTTCAATCAGACACATTCCCTGAAGAACTAAACAAAACCTTCTGTTACCAAGGTCAGGCAGTGCCTGAAGAGCAGAGTTCTGTGTTCAGATACATGATGCATGAAGTTAGTGGGGGGAAAAAGGGAGATGGACACAGCTACCTGTGGCTTGGAATATTCCTGTATTTTTTTATACCAGGACTCTTGAACAGTTTTGTAACAAGCCTTAGAAAAGCTCTGCTCAACTGCAGGATGTTTGCAGAAACCACAACCACTGGCACACTGGATGTTCTGTCTGCTCTGTGATCCTTACCTTGCAAGTGTTCCTTCATCTTCCTCATCCTTCTGCCTTTTCTGTGCCTTTTCTTCTTTCCTCCATCCCCCCAAGCCTTTTTTTTTTTTTTTTTCTCTCTCTCACTTGCCATATTCATGACCTCATTCCTTTATTTCCACAAATCACAAACAGAAGTTTCTACATCTCCAGGAGACGTTTGCTGTCTCTGGGATATATTTAGCTCTGCCTGCTGTTCCTTGTCTTCTCAGTGCCATGCTGACCCACAAAAAAAAAAGAAGGGGCATCACATAAGACATGAAGCAAAGCTGCCACAACAGCATCATCCCAAAGGAAGCCAAGGTGTTGTCCTCCACAGAGAATCAAACTATAGCCAATTAAACCTGTGTTTTTTGAGCACAAAGGACCATTGAAAGAGGTAAGTGTTGCTACAACCATGAAGGACCATCACGTTTAGAGTTCAGTTTACCAGAAACATTGCCTTACTCCCACAACAGCTGTGGCAGCTTAAGATGTGACCTTCCCACTCTGAAGACAGAGATGGCTGAGGAGATAAAGCAGCACAACTCTCCCCTCTTCTGCAAACCATCTTCAGCAGCAGCTGAAGCCAATGCAGCTGCCACAGGACCCATTCCAGCTCAGCAGGGTGGGTGGGAACAGCGAGCTGAGGTTCTCCAGACAGAGGTGAAAGCCAACCAAGTACCAATCTTTCCATCAAGTTCTTTCCTGTGCTGTGGGAAAGCAGGATGGGCTCAGCTGTTTGGTACTGCCCTTCAGTGGTGGTGGTCTCTGCTCCTCTGGGGGTTTGCTCTAATCATCAGTTTGAGCAGAGCTGAAACAATGGCTTCTGTTCACCCCAGTGATTTATTGTTCTTATGCTGGGCGACAGCAATCTCATCTAAATTATCTTGCTGATGAGATTACTGCCACTAGGAAATACTAGTATCTTCAACTGTTGCAGCTCTAAGGAATGATGTCTGTCTGCAGCCTTACTGTCTGGGGTCTAGATACTGAGTCTAGAATGCATGATGGATGGAGAAAGAGTTCACTTTGCAAAGCATCAGGTATCTCACCATTTCTAATTCCCCATGCACATCTGTATTGGTTTCAGCAACACCTCTCTGAAGGAGTGTCAGCTGCACCAAAGATTTGATGGTGAACAAATGAAGGCTGGTCATAGTAACTGTAATAGAAAGCTCTGATGAAGACTAGTTTCCATCTAATAATTCCATATTTAAGTCCATATATAATTTCCATATATACATTTCCTCCCTCCTTCCCAGGGAGGTGGTTGGGGAACCATCTCTGGAGCTATTCCAGGTGAGGTTGGCCAAGGCTCTGAGCAGCCTGGGCTAGTTGAGGGTGTCCCTGCTCACTTAACTCATATGCTATCATCTGTCCCAGTGTTGTGTTTCCATCTTACAGATCCTCATTAGTCTCTTTGCTGCTGCTCCCATTGTTTCTGCTCCACACCTACACTTGTCAGTGTGATTGATCAAATATATTTGAGTCTTCCTGGAAAATGTGAATATGTTCTATTCTACTCACATTATATTAATCCCACTATCCTCTGCAGGGTGAAGGCATTTCTTGTTATGCATAATACATAACTCATCTTTTATGAGCAAAGAGTCTAGAAAAGATCAAATAAACTATGAAAATCAGCAGATTTAAATGAGATTCTGCTTGATAGGTGTTCATGCAGATTTAGACATCCTAACCATTATATATATATATATATATATATATATAAATAAACTTAGTCACAAGTTTTATTACTTTAACATCTCGATTTATCCAGAAGTAAAATACCTTATTTTGGTTGTTTTTATAGTTTGCAAACTATATAGAATCATAGAATTGCCAGGGTTGGAAGGGATCTTAAAGATCATCCAGTTCCAACCCCCCTAGTGGGACACCTCTCACTAGACCTGTTTGCTTTTATAGTTTGCAAACTATATAATGATCAACATAAAGTTATCTTCAAAACAGAAGGAAAGCTGCTTCCTTTTGCTGTCTGTTATTCGGAGAAGTTGATGCAGATCTGAAGCAATCCTTTTAAGACAGCAACAGGTTCACACTTTTGGTCCAGAAATAAACACACAAGACCTCTACATGTGGTGCCTTTCACATAAAGCTGTCTTTGGCCATCTGCTTGCCACCACTAAATCCAGAGTTTAGTGATCTCTCTAAAACTTGGAGGGGAGCTCCAGAAAGCTTGATAAATATCATCCCAGGTGTACTCCCTTGATATAATGCCTTCTTGAACACCCTGGTGCATTTTCACCTAAAATATGAGAGATTATCAATGTATCTCACACAATAAGAGATCACAACCTGAAATTAGATCCAGTATTAAAATTCTACATGTGCAGAAGAAGGAAAGAAAAAAAAAAAAAGACACAGATGTGACAAACAAACCAGGACTAAATCCTATTATGCGATACGTTTGTCTGAACTGCAGATGATACCAAAAGCATGCAAGGATCAAATGTAGTTGCAGGAGCTCTAAATCCACAGATAATCTTCATCTGCATGCAGCCTCTTAACTGGGGGACACAAGAGCAGCATTAAAAAAGCTCTTCCAGATCTACAAAATACAGGGATGGGAGAATTTCCTACACTTCCAAAAGCTCTCTCTCTCTAAACTCGGAAGCTTTGAAAATCAAGAGCTGTCTGAAAGCAAGAAAACAAACCCATTACAACCTATCTGAAGACATAAGAAGTCATTAAGTAGAGGATTGCTCTGAATTGGCTGTTCCCAGGTTTCCCTTCGGGGATGCCAGCCGATGGGCACGGCTAACACTGCACAGCAAGCCAGAAGGCAGCAGCTGGAAGCGAAAAGTCTGCTACCAGGGTTCAAACTGCAAGCAAGATGCGAACAGCCAGCCCGATTGCAATGCCACAGCACGCTCCGGGATGCATTTGCTGTCTTTAAATCAAGGTTAGACCGCTAGCAGACTCTGCTCTGTTTCAGCCACAAGTAACAGGGCTTTAGGGCAGGAATTACCCAACACAATGAAGTCAGGGTGAGATTAGACAGTTCCTTCTGGCTTTCACATCTAGGAAAATCCCGTTTCCCAGGGCAGCTGCCCCCATCGCAGAAGAGCAGCCCACACAGCGAGCTGGAGACCTGGAAACCTGCTATTAGCACTTCATCAGTTCAGCTCCCTGCTGAGGGCTCCAGCTTGTGGCACTGAGAGGGGAGAGGCTTGACACATAAAGCTGCATCTTACTCTGGAAGTCACCATGCCAGCCGATTCCCCTGCTGCTTTGAGCAAAGCAATGATTTAAAATAGCTGTGAATCAGAGAAGGGCTTTGCTTTTCAAAGCAGTTCACACCTAGATCACAGTGTATTTGGAAGTCCCTGGCTATCTTCTCTCACACACCCCCACACCAAATCCAACCAGTTCACCAGCAGCCTTCCAGCCTTTCCTTTACCCGATGGTAATTTCACAAGGAGTTTGAATGGCAGAGGTGTGGCTGGTGTGGTTGGATGGAGGTTGTGGAGTCTCCATCTCTGGAGACACTTAAGACTCACCTGGATCTGTTCCTGGGTGACTTGGTCTAGGTGATCCTGCTCAGGCAGGGGGTTGGACTAGATGATCTTCTAGGTCCCTTCCAACCCCTAATATCTGTGAATCTGTGACTCCAACTGACACTACCCCAATTAATAATCCTAAGAGGTTTGCCTGCTTTCTTCACCCATGAAGACAAGGCTGCAGCTCCACAAGAGCAAAGCAATCCTCCTTGCCACGCTGACAGTGCCCTGACCTGCTGGTTTTCAGGGTCCAGGGTATTCTGTGGTGATCTGGGCTTCTCTGTGGAGGTTCCAGCTGGAGGTGCAGCTGGACAGGGTGAACACACCCCCTTAGCCACCCCCCAAAGCTGTAGGGGAGCAGCTGTTTGCATTACCTCCTGCAGCAGGTTTGGTTTTGTTGGCAGTGAGCTGCTGCTGGCTAATTCTGCTCCTTCAGTTTCAGTAAGTGGTAGTTGAGCACCTCGCAGCTTTTGGACAGGCACACATTTTTCCTACAAGTGAAAACACGTGCAAATCTTAATTAATGGATCCTATTTGCTTGACAGTAAGCCAAACCCAGTTCTGGAGGCAGGAATTGATGGCCTGTTTTCATCTAGGATGTAAAAGCAGTGTGTAAATGCAGTGCTGCCAGCTTCTTTCAGGGGAAATCTGATTCTTGCAGAACTCTCACTGAATTATTCCAGGTCCTCATCCCATTTCACGGAGTTTATCTTTACAGAATCTTTATATAGGACTGAGAAGATCCCTTATGACCATTGCACAGAGGACCTCAAGCAGATACCAAATTACATGTCCATAGGGAACATCCTGCAGTGGACAAAGAGCCCTTGGGCAATGCTGACCCTGCAGTGCCCTCAGGCTCCTTTTTCCCCACTTGCCCTTCCCAGTTCTAGCTCTGTTTGACCAATAACCATTTTTATTTTTTTTAAACAGTGTGCTGAAGAATAAAATCATGCAAGCTTTTGCCAATTTCAGCTAAGTTTCTTCTGCTCTGGTAGCTAGAATGTCAACTGTGAAATGCTTGAAATCACAGCAGTATTTTGTTTCAAAATGTTACCCAAATCAGATTATTCTGCAATACAGAATTGATAATTATTTTTTTTTCTTATTTTGATCAATCCTAGTCATATTCCTGTGTATACCCCTCTTTAACCATTACCTTTAACTGTTTATGGGTTGTAATGCTTTTATTCAGCAGTAAATACAGAAATCAGTGCTTGCATTTCAGAATGAACACTGCCAAAAAGGATAGGAAGGAGAAGCTTTTCAAGTTTTTAAGCAAATCTTAAGATAAAATTCTCTAATAGAGGAAAAAGCAAGACTACTAGGCATTTGTACAAGGAAAGCAGTACTTCTAAACTGGTATACAAAAACATGCTCTAGAGCAAGGAGGCAGACTAAATTCATTCAGCTAATTTTGGGTAAGAACTGTCTGTAGGCTTAGTTCACTATTTCAATTGCTCCTACCTTGTGTTCGTGCCCGACTTGATCACATGCCTTTGAATTCCTGCATCAGAGGCTTTACAGCTGCTTCTTTCAAAGCAACATGAAATGCACCCCTTTGCTGAGCTGCACTGCACAAAGCTATCAGGCAAATTAAACTGCATTCCTAAACCCCACTCCTAAGAGTAGGTGCCTCAAGGCAAGAGTAGCTGGAGATGTCCCCTGCCAATGCTGGGTTCTTCCCAGTCATACTCAAAAACTATGTACCAGCACTTTGGGGATTAGAAAAAGGGCATCTATTTTTAAATACATTTTTCTTAATGAGAATTATTTATAATAATTGTCTTTCTTAGACACCGAGGAACAACAACAACAAAAAAAAAGTCTGATGTGCTTTTCAGCTTTCACCAGTAAGAAAGATATGGCACTCTTAGAAATAATTGTACAGAGTTCAGGTGTAGAAAGGAACAAGCAGTGGGTTGCAATGTTGGAACAGACCTGAGGTGCAAGGAGGTGTAACTGGGTGGGAGGGCCCGTGAGCAATGCCAGGGATGCTCACATTGAGCAGGAACAAACTAGCACTGAACAGGACCCAAGATCTCCTAGGGAATTCCAGTGCCATCTTTCCTGCACAGACAGCACAGCACTTGCTTGACTTAACATTCAGAAAGTAGAGGAAGGGTGTGATCTGGTGGTTCTGGGCTGTGCCCAGGGCATCATCTGCCCTTCACAGCAACCAGACAAAGACCCTTTCTGTAGCCAGCTTCTGAGCTGGTCCCTAGGAAGGGAACTGCCACAGGGATGGCACAGCCACCCCAGGGCCCCCACTCTGTGCAAGAAGAGCAGCTGCTGGAACAGTCCACGTGGGATCTCCACTGCCACACAGGAGCAGGGATGCTGGGCTCTGCAACATGCCCACCTCACACGGGGCCTTGCTTTACCCTTCAGCTTCCCAGTCCTGACTACCACGGCTTGGCTGCTGCCCACTTCATCCCTGCCATTGCCCACTACACCCCTACATCTGCCCACTGTGGCTCAAGTGAAAAGAACTCACCTGGAGTATTGCATCCAGTTCTGGAGCCCTCAGCACAGGAGGGACATGGAGCTGATGGAGCAGGGCCAGAGGAGGCCACAAAGATGCTCAGAGGCTGAAACAGCTCTGCTGTGAGGACAGGCTGAGGGAGCTGGGGTTGTTCAGCCTGGAGAAGAGAAGGCTCTGGGGAGATCTTAGAGCCACTTTCCAGTGCCTGAAGGGGCTCCAGGGAGGCTGGAGAGGGGCTGTTTCCAAGGGCCTGCAGTGAAAGGAGAGGGGTAATGGGTTTAAACAAGAGGAGATTTAGACTGGATCTCAGGAAGAAGTTCTTTCCCTTGAGGGTGGTGGATCAGTGGCACAGGCTCCCCAGGGAGGTGGTTGAGGCCCCATCCCTGGAGCTATTGCAGGTGAGGTTGGCCAAGGCTCTGAGCAGCCTGGGCTAGTTGAGGGTGTCCCTGCTCCCTGCAGGGGGCTGCACTAGATGTCCTTTGGAGCTCCCTTCCAGCCCTAAACATTCTATGTTTCTATAACAAGGTTCTCAAAACCAAACAGTTGCACAGTTCAAAATGATGCTGTCTTGTCAGTAAAATCTGGATGTTTTATCTCTGGCTCCATCTTCAGTGTACTGCTGCATGGTAGGGAAGGAAGGGGAGGAGACCATGGGGAGTCTCTGGGGGCTGTAGGCATTTTTCTAGGTCTGGGAGCAGTTTGCAACCTCCTCAGTGATGATAAAGAAAGCAGCACACATGAAAGTGATCCTGCAAGGCTCAATAGAGGGTCTCTCTCAGGATCAAATCTCAACTTACACCCATAGAAAAAAACCATACTGCCAGCATGAGCTCATGACACAGATCTCTCTCTGAATGCTCGTTTTGGCTTCTGCACTTGGAACAGCTCTGCTCTTTTCTCTGAAGCTCAGTTGTGTAATATTTCACCTCACTCTTCATCAAGAACCAGGAGGGGACCATATTGCAATGATATGAAAAAAAACAACCAACCCAACCAAACCAACAGTTTTAATTTAATGTGCATTTCTATTAGGAGAGGGCCTTTTGAAATGTCAGGCCCAATTTTTGTTTTCATACAGAAAGACATTCTCTGTAAGGGGAAGAATTCAGGTCTGCACTTTCTCTTTCCCCCCTCTGTCATGAATGAGCTGCTTTCCATTGTTGACACAGGCTGTCAAGATTTCACTGCACTAAACAGATTGTTGGTGAGCCAGTGGGAAGGTTAAAATTAATCTACACTGAAATAACATTTTGTGCTCTAAGAAGTGGCATGTGTTTGAGCCCTGAAGTTCTCTGCAGATGTGAATGAAGCTTTACAGTGACCTGGCAGAGTGTGGCAGAGTGTGTACACTTCATTCCCAAGCACAGGAGGTACCTGATTTGTCCAAGGTCAGATTGAATGCATCTAATCCAAAAAAATCTCCAGGAATCAATAAAAGACATTCTGATTTCAAGACATTCTGAGCCAAGCCCAAAACTACTGACACAAACAGCAAGTAATTCATTACTCTCTCTTTTAATTGCTATTTCAGGCTACCTTCCTTCCTTCTGTTTTAGAGCAGGCTTAAAAAAAGAGCATCAGCCAACCATGATAACTTATTATAAGACAATAGGGTAGAAGAGAACTTGTGTTAAAGTTTTCCAGCAAAAATTCATATCACAAGGACAAATAACAGTACTTTGGGGCCAAGAGAATCTTCAAAGGAAAGCAGAATGAATTGAAATATCCCCATGGGCTGCTTTGCTTGAGCTCCAAAGCACTTACCTGGAACATGTTATTTACTGCAACAATTTCATGCTTATTGCCCGGATTAATTAATTGACAGAGCTCTAGCAGAGGTACCAACTAGAAGTCAGGACTCAACAGTATAACAGGGAAAGGAGACTTGTGGAGCACTCAGAATCACACACTGGTAGGCTGCTAAACAGATGCAGGTCTTCTGCAATGAGCAATTAAATATTATTCATTTAAAATCCACCTTTAAGTGCATAATTAACAGCCATGCAGCCATAACTGTAGGATCCATTTGTAAATATGGACAGCTATGTGGAAGTGAAGTATTGTGGCTGGGAATTAGTCACACCACAGGTCTGGAAGATACCCAAGTTGCTCTGAAAATAAACCAAGCTTATTTACTTGCACACAATACCAGCTGAACATCTATACTGCTTCCATACCTGAGCTGGGCCATGCAGATTTGCCACCAAAGACTTGGGACTTCTGCACTCTACTGTCACTAGTATCACCAACACTTTTCTCCTACTAGTTGCTCATAATATCATCTCACACTCTGATTTAAATAGGCTTTATATAAGCTATGGTTTTGTTTTCTCTGGGTGGCCACTTCTTAGCCCACTTCACTGCACGTTTAAACCATTTGCAGTTAGAATAATGGAGGATAGTCCCCATTGCCTGCTAACAGTCTTGCAAAAGAAAATAGCTTTACATTAGCTTCATCCACTTCTTTCCTCAATGCCAAAACCACTTATTCACCCTGCTTGAGACATTCTGATGAAGAAGAGAAAGCAACTTTCGAAGGCAAAGATCTTGAGCAGAAAATGGCTCTCCAGCTACCCCTTTTCTCTCTCACATTAGCAGCCTTCCAGGCTGAGGGCCAGCACTAATTCCTGGCTGGGCCAGGAAAGGACAAGCTCCCTCAAATTCCTGGAACTTCCCAGGCCAAAACTAACATGTTCAAATCAAGGCAAGAGGTGGCCAAAGCAGACTGTGGTGCATAGGCTCTGTGCATTCACAGAATTATTAAAACCAGCTCAATCTCCACAGGTAGCAGTTTCTGATCAGATCAAAGATGCATCTTTGTGAGGAACATGTTGAACAAACCTGTTGCAAAGGCCTAGATGAGATGACAAGGTCTGTCTCCAGAAGGATTGATCAGAATCTCTCCTGGACAAGAAACAAACAGAAAAGGAAAAAAAAAAAGTTGTCCTGGCTATTATTGCTGTCCTGAGCATTTAGAAATCCAGCCAGAATGAGACTGGAAACCCAACCAGGCCTTTGGATTGTAGTCTTGGAACAACCTAAGACAGACTTACTCAAGAGGCAAGATACTCTTTGCTTTCTCCTTGGGCTACAACCCCCATCCAGACATCACTTCAGAAACCTTCTTCCCATCTCTGCTGTCTCCCAGTTAAGCTCTGCATAGCCCTGCTGCTGCTGGAGTATACAGGAGAGAGAAAAGATAAAGTTTGTATTGTTAACATGGTAAAGACTTTCCCATCTGTATTTCTTTACAAGGACACCTCAATAAACAACAAATGGTTTCTCCCCCAAAGTTACAGAAGAACAATCCTCATACAGTCTCTGCAGGGATTGCTTTAGTTCATTCATGAATTACCATAACATATAGAAACATATGTTAAAAGGATCAAGTAGAACACTAACTGAAGTCAATGGCAAATCTCCCATTTACTCTAATGGGACAGGATTTCATCCACCAACTTCCAAAATAAACCTTTTCACCCACGTTTCCTTGGATATACATGTCACACCTATTAGACAGATGCTCTGTATTTGCTCAACGGCTAAAGGAAGTTACTCTTTTCCTTCAAAATGCTGTTTTCTCTCCTAACTAGAAAATAGACTTGGAATAGCTTCTTCAGAAAAGAACACCAAATTGGTCGGCCTTTGTACTGGCTAATCTGGTTTTGGTGCAACCAGCTGAGCTGCTGGCTGCCAGTCAGAGGGTGGAACAGCACAGTGGGACCTGGCTTTTGCTTTTCCACTTGTGCCTCCATGCCCAATTTCTAACAGTCATTTGGGAAACAAGAAACCCTAAAGTGGAAAGGGTAAGGACAGGGGAGTTAATTACTGAGGACATCAGACTGTAGCAGCTAACAGAGGAACAACACCCCAACGTGGGGAGATCACTGGGAAGAGAAGCATCCTCAGGGGAAGGAGAATGAATGTTCTTTTAGAAAACTTTGCCTATGAAATTACTGGTCTGCAAACTCATGCCTGGCTTTCCCCCTGCACGTCAGCTCAGGTGCTAAAAAGCCTCACCAGAGTGCTGGGAAATGCAACTCTCTCCTCAAAACCTACACCTAAAGCAGCTTTTTGATGTGGGGGATTTTTCTGTGCCTAAGTTCATCTTGATCCTTCAGTTCATCACTTAATGAGCTGGGGAAGGACATGAAAGAATCACAAAGTGGTTTGGGCCAGAAAGGATCTCTAAAGGTCAAAAGGAATGAAAATGTCCCACCCACATGCTTAGCCTACCCCTCTCTGCCTCACCTCAGTTAACATGAACTGACTGTATCTGAATATACTTAGAAAAGTGAAACCTCTTGGTATGGCAGAAATCAACTCCCCTGTTATTTCTAGCACAGCTTCAAGGCACAAATCTGCCTGCAGAATTTGCTGCAAAGGGCTTAGGACCCAAAAGGTACTGGCAGAAAAAAGACATTTTAGGAGACACAGTCATGAGGACAATGTAGATTTTAATTTCCCTGCAGGTGGATGTTGGGTGGATTTCCTTTGGGCTATGAGGCAAGACTTCATCTGTTGGCTTAAATCTTTGCAAAGGGGGAGAAAAAAAAAAAAAAAAAAAGGAAAAAAGAAGGGGTTGATAAAGGAAGNAATTTATAATTATGAGGTAATTTATTATTTATGAGGTAATTTTATAATCTTAAAAGATTATAAAGCTGCTTCTTTATACCTATCACTGTCTTGGCCCTGGTACCTCCAGTGATCTGCTCCCAACACACAGATCAGATCTCCCCACAGACAGTGGGAGAAAAGAGCAAACCTCTCCCTCGTGCTATTTGTGCAGCACAACACGTCTGAAAACACATTAAATCTGATCTGCAGGTGAGCAAGGCTGGCTCATATAAATGGGATGAAACAAAGAATAAAAACAAATATATAAAAGGAAAAAGTGAAGAGGGTGAGGCAAAGAGAACAAATAAGATTCCAACATTATTATTGTTATATTATATATATAATAATATATAATATTTATATATATTAATATATAATTATCAGAGCACTGAAAGGGTGTGTTATTTTCATTTCAAATGCAGTATTTAAAAATAATAAGAAAGAAATACTAACGGAGGCAACTAATGGGAAACAAATGTATGGCTCTAATGAGGCAGATATTGAGAAAAGAGCAGTGAAGAGATTCTGGCNAGGAAAAATGAAGGGCTTGATAAAGGAAGCTTTATAGTATGTAATTTGGGGAGCTTTATGCTATGGGCCTACTTCTGTGGTGGGTTTATAGGGCACGAAGAGCACATAAAAAAAGTTCACTTCAGTGTTACTTACAAATATTCATTCTCTTGTACATGCTGGTTTAGTTATTTTACTTCCTTCTAAAGGAGAAAAGCCAAGAACAGAGGTGGAAAATTCAGTGCTAAGTGGGAAGTGAATCTATCAAGCAGCTGAGACAGGTAAATTTATAAGGTAATTTATAATTATGAGGTAATTTATTATTTATGAGGTAATTTTATAATCTTAAAAGATTATAAAGCTGCTTCTTTATACCTATCACTGTCTTGGCCCTGGTACCTCCAGTGATCTGCTCCCAACACACAGATCAGATCTCCCCACAGACAGTGGGAGAAAAGAGCAAACCTCTCCCTCGTGCTATTTGTGCAGCACAACACGTCTGAAAACACATTAAATCTGATCTGCAGGTGAGCAAGGCTGGCTCATATAAATGGGATGAAACAAAGAATAAAAACAAATATATAAAAGGAAAAAGTGAAGAGGGTGAGGCAAAGAGAACAAATAAGATTCCAACATTATTATTGTTATATTATATATATAATAATATATAATATTTATATATATTAATATATAATTATCAGAGCACTGAAAGGGTGTGTTATTTTCATTTCAAATGCAGTATTTAAAAATAATAAGAAAGAAATACTAACGGAGGCAACTAATGGGAAACAAATGTATGGCTCTAATGAGGCAGATATTGAGAAAAGAGCAGTGAAGAGATTCTGGCAGGGCAAAGACAACTTCAGAGGACACCATATACAGGCAACACTCCCTCTCCTCCTCCCCTCATGAGATGCAGCAGCAGGGATTGCCACACACACACAGTGCAACTCACAGCACTGATGCTTCATTTCAAATAAGCAAAAAAAAAAAAAAATCATAAAAAAATAATTGTAATAGTAGTTGCAAACTTACCTTCCCAAAATGTATTTCCCCAGGAACATCCAGTGTGCAAAAGTAGTTGGTTAAGCTGTGGGGGATGCCAGGTTTGGTGCAAAGGTGTAACTTTTTTTAATGACAAGGGAGATTGGCAAGGGTTTTTCCAGTGGAAACTGTGCTGTTTACAGCCAGCAGCCACAGGCAGTTGTGTCTCAAGGCTGCACTGGAGCTGGAATTGACCTTGTGGGGATTCAAAGGCTCCAGAACTTCAGGCCAGAAGCTCAGAAGATATGCTGGCTCTGGAAGTGGTGCAAACCCAAACCTAGCAGCAGTGCTTTGGGAATTTGGTGGCCACAGGCTGTCACTCCTGGGTGCTTGGTGGAGCTCTGATCCCCAGCAAGATTTGGCAGCACAGGTTCAAGTGGCCTGGCTGGAGCTGGCACAGGTTTCATTTGTCCTGCTACACCTTTCCCAGAGGGGAAAAGGAACAGATGATCAGTGTTGGGCTTGTACCTGTCTTGGTTTCATCCAGCCAAGAGGTGAGGGGGCTGCTGGCACAGCTCCAGTAAGATGCTTCAAGAAGCTCCCCCAGGTCCAAGTCAGACAAGCCACACTCATCCTACCATCCCTTCAGTTTCCTCAGTCTGGTTTTTGCAAAGACATGGGTGGAGATGCAATAGTCTAAGGAGCTGGAAGTTTTCCCATTTCCTTATTGTGACCATTATGGAGAGTGGCTTTTTGTCTTCACTGGGAAGAGATGTTACTGCAAGCCTTACATCTACTGGGATAATCCCAGAGCCACAATTTTAAGGCAGTTTAGAAGTTCTACCCACAAATTTAAGCTCTGTATTACCTGCAATAGTAGATCTCTTTGCTGCACTGTTCATAGCAACTATTTATGGGGATTAATGAGTTTAGAATTGCAAGGAGCACTATGGGAAACACTCAGAAGTCAGACTTTCCCATCACAAGGAGGGCAGTCTTTCACCAGTAGAAAGATCTGGGCATTCCTCACATCTTCCCCTGCTCAGCTTCACCCAGACAGTGTCCACAGGGGTGCTGCTGATGGAAGAAAACCAGGACAACCTTGGGGGAAAGGAACAAAATAAAGTGACCAGGTCATAATTCATCAGGCTGGAGATACAGGCAAGTGAGAGAGAACTTCCAGTTTCTTATTAATGCAGATTCCCTTCTGTACATTAGAATTCTTGGAAGTACCATCTTTAGACAGGAATGGCCATTCAGTTTTCGTTTAATTTTGTTTTGGCAGTTTTCAGGCAATGCACAGAACTAAATTCACAGGCTTCAATATGTGAAGTCCAGAAAAGTGATTCTTAGCTCCTGCCATTAAAGCAGAAAGATAATGAGCCAGACTGGTATATTTTTCCAACTCACCTGGAGAGAAAAACCCGAACAAACAACAAAACATCCCACTGGGTGAAACCCTGACTTCAAAACTCAATTATAAAACTCCCAGTGATTTAGCTGGGATAAAATTTCTTATTGCATGCTATGGACAGAAATAACACTTTCATTTCCTCCCAGGAAATTAAACCAAAGGCAGTTTAGTAGCTTTTTGCCACCCACACAGATCTTGGTAAACCAGCCATCAGTATTTTCTCATTACAGCTGATCTGCAAAGATATTTGTGAATTATCAATATTTACTCTGGGAAACAGTCATCCCTTTTAAACCTAAATTCAATTTCAATATAGATCTAGTTGTTAGATGTTCTTCTTGCTACAAAACCCCAAATGGAAAGCCAGAAGACAAAACTGGTTTGTACTGAAGGTTTTATTGATGGCTAAATTGCTGTCACTTAAATCAGGCATAGCACTTGAATTCTCATCTAACAGGGTTAAAAAAGAAACTGGCTGTATTAAAGATTTCCTTCTGTAAGCCTTTATGTTTCCAAAGACACTGTGCTGCACAACTTCCCTGCTGCCAGCAAATGGCAGCATTCAAGCTGCAGAGCTGCCTCTGTGTGCTTTAGTAGACAGCAGAGTCATCTTTATACCAGTTACACCTTTTTTTCCCAGTATGTTACAAACAAAACCCATTTTCTTCTCTCCCATTTTGTGCAACATAAAACAAAACCCTGTGATTGATGGCAGGAACATCTATGAGTTTATCATATACAGAAGAAAACATCACATTTGAGGAAATAAATGACAATAATTTGAGTTCAGACTCCTGTTCTAAGTTAACTGACTTTGCAGTGGGACACTTTGTAGATGGAAAAATCTATCCACTGGACCAGAGCCTCCTGTTTTGCTTCATCTTATGATGTTGAGAGATCTCCTGTCAACCTGTATCCTATACTAGCAGATCATACATCACTATCCAGGCTTTACTTTGCACTAGGGAAGCACTTAATGAAATCTGATCATCTTGATTTGTCATAAATAACACTTAGAGAAGGGTTTGTGGTGATATCTGCATTAGTGCCAAGGAGAAGAACAAAACTGCTGGGGAGGAAATGATCATGAAAACCAAAGGTTAAAGAATTCAAAGTCACACTTAGAACTGGGATAGAGTGTTACAGAGCCAAAAAAAGTAGCATTATTCCAAAGAATACCACATAACCTTTAATTTGCTAACCTAATCTTTACTCAGGGCAGAGGCTCCCCTGGCAACCACTGCCCCATGCTAGAGGATTCCTGCAGAAGTCCAGGGAAGAAACAGGTTCTGGAAATCTTCCTGATCTCTCTCCAAAGCAATAAACAGTGGAGTACAGTTTGTAGAAGAAAAATGCCAGTAGAGAGAAATGGGTTTAGAACCCTCTTATCTCCCCTTCCTGATTCCAAATTAGCCAAAGAAACAGAAGCTTCTGAACAAAACAAACCAAAAAAACACCACAAACCAAAAACATACCAAAAAAACCCAACCCCAAACCAACAAACCCCACAACATTCTCACCCCTTTTCCAAGAAGTTAATCCTCTCTTTTCTGGCTTCCTACAGAGGATTTCACTGTGAGCAAGGAAATTCTTGGTAACACCATCACTTCATCTATTTCTGGAATGAAGCATTAGCAGCAACATACAGTATGCATAAGCCTCATTGTGTTAGTTAAAATTAAAACAGCTGTAATGAAGGTCCAGAAACATTGAAATCAGCATCCAAATAAACAAAATAAAAATGTTCAAATGTGTAAATACCAAATACTCCCCTCCCTTTTTTGTGGAGATGCTTCAGGCTACAGCTGTCAACCAACATTCAGGTACTTTTGCAGCACAGATGACCTTAAAATGACATTATGAAACAATTACAAATACAAGACCTCCTTATGCATCACAAAGGAAAAAAAATCTCACATAAAAAAAGCTAGTAAAACTAAGTGTTGTTGAAGTAACTATCATTTCTCCAGTATCAGTCTCAGGTCTGAGAGAAGTCAGACTGGCAAAGAAAAGAATTAAATAGTGTGACCTGCTTGCTGTCAATGCTGTGGCCACAGAAGAGTTCTCAGCATGACACATGCAGCTGTTAACACCTCTTCCTTTACAAGATCATGGGGAGACAGTGACCTGTACAATTAAGACTTGAGAGCTTTTCCTCTTAGAGCTCAGTTTTGAAAGTTCACTGGAGTCTAATGTCTAACTCCATATATAGATATGTCTAATATATGCTTGGAATAAACTGGAAAACACAAAAATCAAGTGATTTACAAAGAAGGTGAACTGGCCCTAACCCTGCAGTGGCTGTGAACAACATGATTCATTTCATTCCCTAACACAGCACTGGCAATGCTCAGAAGCAAATTACATTATTCTTCTATTGTCCTGCTTTCTGGATTATTACTCTGGAATTGAGTATACAGACTGCTCCATTAGTATATCTATTTAGCATGTACAGAGGAAACAACACTGGTCTAAAATCTCCAAGCGTCACTCAAGAAATTTCCAATTAATTGGCTTCTAGGCATAAATTTGCAATTATTTTTTTTGAGTCAAGCAAGGGGCTTTCTGAAAACCTGGCTCATTCAAATATTTTTAGACTTAATAGATTCACATTAAAAATAGTAACCACCTGCATATCCATCCTTTTCCTGACCTACAGGGGCTCCCCAGCCAGAAAGTTAACAGCTTTGCTGGGATCACAAAAAAATAAACAAACAAACAAAAAAAAAGACCAAATGAAAAATGAAAATGACTGAAAAGTTTATTTGAAAGGATGTGGAAAGAGCAATGACTTAGCTGACTTCCTGCTCTGCTGCTCTAGGCAGAACAAAATGGGACTGAATTGTCTCAGGAAAGCCAAAACAAAGTTGCAGCAGAAGTTTTGTTGTTGCACTAAAATCGTTTTCTCTTGATGATTTCTGGCTTCCAGCTGACAGGATGAGTTTCTTCAGTCTAAAGAGGAAAAAAAGGAAAAAAAAAAATCCCCTAAGGATTATTTTTCAACTCCAAATTGACCTGCAATTAGGTTGTAGTTTAACATATTGCTCATACAGTATGTATACACTCTTATTTCATATGTAACATTATAATCATTCCCTAACATACAATGCAATCTGTTTATCCATATGAATTTTTTATCATTTCACTGTCTGAAGTACAACTTGGTCTGGTTTGTTGGTTGTAGGGCTTTTTTCTTGCAACCAAACCTAAAGTCAGGTTACTGCTGGCATTTCATAAGCAACACTGTAGTGATCAAAGCCCAGGAATTAGAGTCCTTCCAGTGATATCTACATCAGCATTAGATAGCACAGAACCTCCAGTTGTCCTAATTGCAAAACACAGAAAACATTCCTTACAGCTTTTTATCTAGCTTCAAGTTTAAGTTGAAAAAAAAAATAAATCACAAGGCTAATAAAACTCCTTGGATTGTTTACATTGAAGACATGCTGATAAACTACACTATAATCTATTGACTCCTCCATTAGCCAATGGGCTCAGATTTGAGAAGAATAATTTGAAAAGAAGCTATTTACTCTGTCAAGGCAATTGACTGATCTAGACTATGTACAGCAAATGTTTAAAAGGTTGGGTTTTTTTCTTATATAGGTTTTAATCAAAGCAACCCCACACAATCCCATGCAAAGCACAATGTGCATTATTGCCTTATTTCCTCCCACCTTGATCACAAAGGACTTGTGCAGAAGAGTCAACAGAAACTTATTTGTAGCTCAGCATATATATAAAAAAAGAAGTTATTCAAGAGTGCAGCTGCTCTCTTAACCTTGTCACATGCACTCTGCTTTCAAACCTGGATGACAAAGGTCTGCATTATCTTATTGACATGGAATTCACTGAGTTGCAGGCAATGCATCCAAAATCCTCCTGGACATACATACCGCAGTCTCATCTTCTTTGTAAACCTTTATGGTTTTATCAGCTTCAGCTGTCAGCAGCCTGCTCTCTGACTGGTCAAAAACACAGGCAAATATTCCTGATTCACTGTCCAAAGAGCCTGGCTGTACAGCTGCATGTACTCTCTGGAAATTGTAGCCAGTTCTCCAGTCCCAAAGGTGCATAGTACCATTATCAGCTAAAAAAAAACCAAACAAAGTTAGTATTTTAACTAGTTAATGTCTATAATCTTTCTGAAAAGGGTACACTGACTAATGGATTCACTCAGGTTGAATTCATTTCTAGTTTGAGCTAGTTGCTTCATTTCAGAACACCTGAACTAGCCAATATTGCTGAGTAAACGTGGTTTTGATTCTCAGAGCCCAATCAAATTGATATTAGTCTTTTAAACAAAACAAAGATCATGGAGGCATAGAATTACATCAGAAAACAGTATCAGAAAATCTGTGTAAGAAGCTTTGAGACAACTGAAGCAATGAATTTGTGCTGCATAAAAAACCAGGGAAGAGTCCACACTGAAACAGCACTGCAGGGAGACATTCCAGACCCCCCTGGATCTGTTCCTGGGTGACTTGGTCTAGGTGCCCCTGCTCTGGCAGGGGGGTTGGACTAGATGATCCTCTAGCTCCCTTCCAACCCCTGACATTCTATGATTTAGCAATGTTTCTAACCTAACCTAGAAACCCAATGTTTCTAACCTAACCTTTCTCACTAGTTAGTGAAGTGGCCCTGCTCACTGTGAAATGCAGTACCCTGGAGTAGGCTTGTAGGGGCAGACAAAGGAGAGCTCAGGCAGCATCTTTATCTAAGGACCTCCAGCCACACACACAAGGAGGAGTGGAGAAATAAAATCTTTTCTCAGTTTTACCTCCTGAGACCAGGACACCATCAGAATTTACAGCCAATGTGTTGATAATGGCATTGTGACCAGAGAGGTTCTGAATGAAGTTTCCATCTGGGAATTTCCACTGCTTAATGTTATCTGGAGACCCAGATGCAAATGTGTAACTGAAAGAAAATAAGCACAGTATATTACATCTTTATATATATATATTATATCACAAGCAGTTACAAGGTTATTTGGGAAGCACATGCAAAAGCCTGTAGGAATATTTTCAATTGCCACAATGTTGGTGAGATTTGCTGTGTATTTAACAGATCCTTCAGTTAAAAAAATACATTAGGAAAAAATGCTGGAATATTAAAGAAACATAGGAATACTGAAATATAAAGGCTAGGCTGACAGTTGCTAATGGTTCATAAAAACACCTTTATAGTGTTTANTTCTCAGCAGTAACAGTAACAAACATGAACTGAATATTAATACATAAATTCATTTTTCATGCATAACTCAATAATCTTGAATTGAGACCTTCCTTTATTCATGTTAGTTCACAGGATTTACTGTGAAAAAAAACAACAAAAAAAAACCCCAAAGAAAACAGTAAGTACAAGAAGTTCATTTTGAGGCCTTTAGATTGAAATGTCTTGTGCAGTGAAACATATATTAAAAAAAACAACAACAAAACCCCACTTTATATTAATCACTATGTCCTTTAGTATTAGTCACACACTTACCATTTGACAAAACCACTTTCTGCTAACCAGCATTCACTGATGTATTTAGTACTAGCCTTACAAGAACCAGTGGTGCTGAGTTCTCAAGGCACATACATAAGAAATTCTGTGGGATACACTCTCAGGACAGCAATGTACACAATGCCAATACTTGGGAAGGGAACACTCAATAGAGTAAAAGGTATTTGAGATATTNAAATGCAGTACCCTGGAGTAGGCTTGTAGGGGCAGACAAAGGAGAGCTCAGGCAGCATCTTTATCTAAGGACCTCCAGCCACACACACAAGGAGGAGTGGAGAAATAAAATCTTTTCTCAGTTTTACCTCCTGAGACCAGGACACCATCAGAATTTACAGCCAATGTGTTGATAATGGCATTGTGACCAGAGAGGTTCTGAATGAAGTTTCCATCTGGGAATTTCCACTGCTTAATGTTATCTGGAGACCCAGATGCAAATGTGTAACTGAAAGAAAATAAGCACAGTATATTACATCTTTATATATATATATTATATCACAAGCAGTTACAAGGTTATTTGGGAAGCACATGCAAAAGCCTGTAGGAATATTTTCAATTGCCACAATGTTGGTGAGATTTGCTGTGTATTTAACAGATCCTTCAGTTAAAAAAATACATTAGGAAAAAATGCTGGAATATTAAAGAAACATAGGAATACTGAAATATAAAGGCTAGGCTGACAGTTGCTAATGGTTCATAAAAACACCTTTATAGTGTTTATATACCAGAGAGGTTTAAATACCAGAGAGGTATAACTGATGAATATGAAGACAGAGTATTGTTTTTTAGAATAGAAGTAAAACTAGAGTTTCTCTCTGCTGTAACTAAGATGCATATCATCAGATTTTTACAATTTTTCAGGCACACAGATAGGATCATTATGTATTCACATCAATCATTCTGGATTTCTGCCCCCATAGAATTTCAGTTTAAAATATCCAGAAGTATGAGAAGTACTGCAGTTCTTTGTGAATTCCTTTTCTCCACTGTCATATTGTGGATTTATCTGAACAGGCAATTGCTGATGCATCAAAATATAGGCTCTGAAGTCAGAGCAAACAGAACAACTTCCTTCAAAGATTAAGATTATAATATAATATTTATTATAATTTAATTATAAGTATAATTAATATCAGAGTATAATTAGTATCAGAGTATAATTAATATCAGAGTATATCATCAGATTAAGTACAAGAAGTTCATTTTGAGGCCTTTAGATTGAAATGTCTTGTGCAGTGAAACATATATTAAAAAAAACAACAACAAAACCCCACTTTATATTAATCACTATGTCCTTTAGTATTAGTCACACACTTACCATTTGACAAAACCACTTTCTGCTAACCAGCATTCACTGATGTATTTAGTACTAGCCTTACAAGAACCAGTGGTGCTGAGTTCTCAAGGCACATACATAAGAAATTCTGTGGGATACACTCTCAGGACAGCAATGTACACAATGCCAATACTTGGGAAGGGAACACTCAATAGAGTAAAAGGTATTTGAGATATTTAGACACATTTTTACAGCATCCTAAGCTCATTAGTTTTTTGCATTTCTATGCCCTGCCATTCTAAATCATCACTCACGTTGGTTTTCTGGCACAGGAAGTGTAAAAAAGTGTAAAAAAAGAAAAAGGAAAACTTACTGCCTTGGGTGAAGCACTACTGCTCTCACAGATTTCTTGTGGTTTGTTAAAGTAACACGAGTTTTTCCTGCCACTAAATCCCAGAGCCTTATGGTGGTGTCATGACTGCCTACAGTGAAAAGAAAACACAGTGGAATCACTGCAGTTGGAAATAAACTATCCCACTGAGTCCATTATCATTACTACTTTGATAAGGTGGCCAAAACTGTACGTGAAATAAAAAAATATTACCCTTGTTATGAAAGGATGATCCTAATATGGGTTCTAATAGGCTTTTTACACAGTTTGAAATTCAATAATTTGAATTTCACAAGTAGTTACCCAACAAGCCTAGGCTGTGACATAATGGGAAAGAAGATGAGCTTTATATTTAGCCATGGCACTGGACAGTTCTGAGCTGGGGAGAACTGTGAAGTACCCCAAGAAATGCAAAAATTAATATATATTAAAACAACAACAACCTAATCACCAGAAACAAAACAGGTGCAGAAAAATGTTCAAACAATCCATAGCTATATTTGCTTGAGCATACCATGAATAGCATTAAATAACCACTGCATGGCACATTTAATGGAAAAGCAGGAGAGAAATTGAGTAAATCAGCAACATTATGACCCTTACTTAATTCCCAAACAAATAAATTCATTATTAGGCTTTTCAATCATGATACTTGTGAAATCATGCCAACTATACCTGTAATAATCTGTGGTTCTGCAGCTTGGCACTTCACTGTTGCAACTGCATTTGTGTGTCCTGACAGTGTGTGCACACTGGCTTTTGTCCTTATATCCCAGATCTGTGAATCCACAGGCAGGCAGAGGTCAGTAACAGGTGTTCAATGTCTCTCTATGTACTTCAGTTGTAATTCAATGTATTTTAGGAGCTGTCATTGACTACATGAATCCTTGCCATAGGTTAAACAATGGTATTCTGTATTTTTCATTTAACAGTTTAGCACACAACTGCTTCAGCTGGCAAATTGCAAGGGGAGCCACAAATCCTGTCACTGAATTTCTAGACAAAGCCTCCATAAAAACAATTTGCTAAATATTCACATATATACAATGTAGTCTAGGTACTAAATCAAGAAATAAAACATCCTGAAGTGACACAGCATTCCTGTGTCTTTGGGCTTCAGCTGAAGACAAAGATAACATAAATCACCTTAGTATTTTCATCTTGTTAACTTTTGGCAAGTATTCACTTTTAGAAAAGGAAGATGCTGAAACACTTGAACATGTCAAGATTTTCCCAGTGCCATACTCACTCGTGCTGTTGAATCTCTGCTACATGTCACCAGTACATCTATTGTTGGATGCAAGTCTAAACCATAGACAGCACTCAGATGACCGTGGTAATGTCTGATAACCTAGGTGAGTAACACACACACAGACACTGAGTGTTTGAAAGAGTATTCTAAACACTTAAGATTTTTAGAGTTGCCACCACCAATTAATTTCCATTAAACACACTGCAGCTCACCTTATTGTATTCAAGATCCCAGCACTTCACTTGTTTGTCTTCTCCACAGGAAAAGAGGTAAGGGCTCCTTGCACTTACAATCACCCCCCGCACGGTGCTGATGTGTCCTGTCAGAGACAGCTTCAACTTGCCACTGGCAAGGTCCCAAATCTGCAGCAAGACAGGCATTGAGGCAGGCAGGTGAAAGCTGCAGTGAGAAGTCTTCATAAACAGCCCAGATTAAGTTAAAAAATCACAGCAGCAAGCATTTGCTCTCCAGCTACTACCAGCTACTACCACGTCATAAATGCAATTCCAACAATAGTCCCCAAATCCTTTAGGAATATGGAATTAAATTCTGCAGTGCATTCATTCTGCAAGCAGTAAGGAAGAAATTGTTTAAAAACATTTCTAAATAATAATATAAAAAAAAACAACAACAAAAACATCCCCAACCACCTCCCACCAACTCTGTAGTGATTTCTTCCAACCTCCTACCTTTATGGTTCTGTCAGCAGAGCCAGTAACAAACCACTGATTTCCTGGTTCTACTGCAATGCATCTCACCCAGCCCAGATGACCACTGATAACCTTCAGAGAAAAACAAATCCAAACATTTTTCTAAATCAGAAATAATACCCATGTCTGTCAGTACATTTCTCATTCTCACAACACTGGAACCCATCAGCATTTATCAAGCAGTGCCTGCTCCCCAAAAGACAANAATCAGCAACATTATGACCCTTACTTAATTCCCAAACAAATAAATTCATTATTAGGCTTTTCAATCATGATACTTGTGAAATCATGCCAACTATACCTGTAATAATCTGTGGTTCTGCAGCTTGGCACTTCACTGTTGCAACTGCATTTGTGTGTCCTGACAGTGTGTGCACACTGGCTTTTGTCCTTATATCCCAGATCTGTGAATCCACAGGCAGGCAGAGGTCAGTAACAGGTGTTCAATGTCTCTCTATGTACTTCAGTTGTAATTCAATGTATTTTAGGAGCTGTCATTGACTACATGAATCCTTGCCATAGGTTAAACAATGGTATTCTGTATTTTTCATTTAACAGTTTAGCACACAACTGCTTCAGCTGGCAAATTGCAAGGGGAGCCACAAATCCTGTCACTGAATTTCTAGACAAAGCCTCCATAAAAACAATTTGCTAAATATTCACATATATACAATGTAGTCTAGGTACTAAATCAAGAAATAAAACATCCTGAAGTGACACAGCATTCCTGTGTCTTTGGGCTTCAGCTGAAGACAAAGATAACATAAATCACCTTAGTATTTTCATCTTGTTAACTTTTGGCAAGTATTCACTTTTAGAAAAGGAAGATGCTGAAACACTTGAACATGTCAAGATTTTCCCAGTGCCATACTCACTCGTGCTGTTGAATCTCTGCTACATGTCACCAGTACATCTATTGTTGGATGCAAGTCTAAACCATAGACAGCACTCAGATGACCGTGGTAATGTCTGATAACCTAGGTGAGTAACACACACACAGACACTGAGTGTTTGAAAGAGTATTCTAAACACTTAAGATTTTTAGAGTTGCCACCACCAATTAATTTCCATTAAACACACTGCAGCTCACCTTATTGTATTCAAGATCCCAGCACTTCACTTGTTTGTCTTCTCCACAGGAAAAGAGGTAAGGGCTCCTTGCACTTACAATCACCCCCCGCACGGTGCTGATGTGTCCTGTCAGAGACAGCTTCAACTTGCCACTGGCAAGGTCCCAAATCTGCAGCAAGACAGGCATTGAGGCAGGCAGGTGAAAGCTGCAGTGAGAAGTCTTCATAAACAGCCCAGATTAAGTTAAAAAATCACAGCAGCAAGCATTTGCTCTCCAGCTACTACCAGCTACTACCACGTCATAAATGCAATTCCAACAATAGTCCCCAAATCCTTTAGGAATATGGAATTAAATTCTGCAGTGCATTCATTCTGCAAGCAGTAAGGAAGAAATTGTTTAAAAACATTTCTAAATAATAATATAAAAAAAAACAACAACAAAAACATCCCCAACCACCTCCCACCAACTCTGTAGTGATTTCTTCCAACCTCCTACCTTTATGGTTCTGTCAGCAGAGCCAGTAACAAACCACTGATTTCCTGGTTCTACTGCAATGCATCTCACCCAGCCCAGATGACCACTGATAACCTTCAGAGAAAAACAAATCCAAACATTTTTCTAAATCAGAAATAATACCCATGTCTGTCAGTACATTTCTCATTCTCACAACACTGGAACCCATCAGCATTTATCAAGCAGTGCCTGCTCCCCAAAAGACAAACAGAACATTAGATCAGAGAGGTTGATTTCTATTTTAGTTAAATGAAAAGACAACTAGAAATTTACATGAAATACACTAGGTTTGGGGAGATTGCAATATGTAAAGACCTTGTTGCTATAATCAACTTTTCTAAATCCTTTCAGAGTCCATAACTGTGGCTCAACATCCAAGGCTTTGCAGAGAAAATATTTAAGCACAAGCTCCTTAGCCTGCTGTATATATAAAATCTTGGTTCTTAAATCCCAATGGCATATGTGTAATATATTATATGAATATATTATATATATTATATGAATGTATTATATATATTACATATGGCATATATATAATATATATCAATATATAAAAATATATATTAATATATATATAATATATTTCAATATATATAAGCACACCAGGGCTTCTATTTTTATTTCCCCCCAAATAAGGGGCAATATTAATTTGTCTAAATCTTTCTGGTAACAAAATACCAGAGACACATCTCACAAGAACAAATCTACCAGTGATAAACCCCATATTTGGTGTTCCAGCTTCTATTTCCCAGTTGCNATTGATATGATTAAATACTATTTTATTATTGCATTTATTTTAAAGGTGCCATTTCTTTTTAAATTCCAGTTATTAATTTTTAGAGAGAACAGTGTTCCAATACTGCTGTGTTTGGAAATCCTATCCCTTTAAGTTCAAGTGTTTTTCAAAATAAATTAGTTTTTTAAATTAGCCTAAAGATTTGTGAGCAATTCAGGACACAGGTGCAGATCTGTTTACCCATGGTGCCATGTATAGATGACTGGTGCTAAGCCAAAACAATTCTGATAGCAGAGTATGAGATTTTTTAAATATAAAAAAAACCTAACATTGCGAAAATATTATTCACCCTCTCTCAGACAAGTATGAAATTGCTTAAGTTTCACAGTAAGAATCAGACCCTTGGGAAAAAACCCCCAACACATTCAGAAACTGAACTGTAGAGATAATTTGTAATCAAAATATTCACTTTCCCCCCCACCCCCTCATTTTCATAGCAAGTAAAATCTGCCTGACTCACACACTGACTGCCTTTAAATGGGTTTGGAGGCTATTCTCCAGAATAGAAAAAAAAAACCAACAACAAACCACAGCTCTGTAATGAACATAATACACCTACGGAAAAGTGTAAAATTAATAATATTCACAATTAATTAACTAAATAGAAATAAATATATGTAATCTAAAGTCTTTATTATTTAAGGAGAGAGCATGTGTATACTACTTCATTGTGATTGTTTGATTTAATTTTGGTTTTGTGAATTGAGAAAAAGTCTGCTTTGAGGTTTATATTGAAATAGAGATGCTCTGAAAGAAAGA
>VYZU01075916.1:0-13341 GCA_013401355.1 Ceyx cyanopectus | reverse complement strand
TTCTATGATTCTATGATTCAAGTTTAGAATTCTACCTATCTTTGAATATTGAAATAAATAATGTAATTCTCTCTTTTTATTTATTTTTTTTTTTTTAATGTATGTGAGACCTAAATATATATGGTATTGTTGCAGTCTCTCTGAAATAAATGTATGATAGTTTTCACTTATATCTTAAAGCAAAATTATTATGGAGACTGACCTTTGGACCATTAATTATATATTTCTGAGCCTGAAGATATTATTTAATTACTGTAGAGAGATACTTTACATGAGAAATATCTAAATATTGCTTACAGGGTAGAGTGGAGTGTAGGGAAGTTTAAGGGTCAATGAAATATACTCATCTGTTTTGTGGGTGTCTAATTCCTGAATATCAAGAGTGAAAAAAAAGAGCCTTTCACTTTCTGTACTCTGTAACAGAAGATTTCACAGTCATCTTGCTCTGAACACCAATCTTTGGCAGTAACTCTAAACATCAATCAGTATCACTGCCAGAAGCAGCCACTGCCTGTGAAAATCTGCTATTAAATTCAGAAAGTGCAGGTCCTTAGAAGAGACTGAGCTGGAAACTAAAGTCATTGAACAGAATTAGTTCAACTCAAACCAGGACAATCTCACCAGAATGAGAAGGATTACACTGCATAACTAAAGTTTTGTAATTCTACAAGGATGTTTGTTTGCTTTGCCATCTGCTATTAACATTGTGGTGTGCTTTAAGTGCTAATAAATGAGAATTTGAATTTCTAATGGTGATGAAACTTTTATAAATGAATAGGTAAATAGTGAATATTAACGGAAAAAAACCCCCTAAGAGACAATATTACATTGCACCTGAAATCTCTTAAAGGGACAGTTTTTATTATTATTTAGCACATTGATTAGTTCTAATTATCCATCCACTTATTTTCTTTTTCTCAAATGAACAAATACTGTCTCCTTCAAAATACATAAAAAAAAGATTTCATTAGGGACCATGATTGTGTGCAAATGCAAGAGAGAAAAGAGTCAGTATTTTGTTCAGCCTGGGTTACTATTCACAAATTTTCTTGAATAAAGCAAATCATATAATCAGATTAATTCATCTGAGGATGGTCTTCACTGATCCCTCTAGGTGTTTTTATTGGGGTCTGAATTCAGATTCACACCCTGTAACTACAGAGGAAATCTATTATATTACCTCCAATCTTTTTGCAGACACCCTGGGTTAGTTTCCATTGTAGTTACACACTCATGGTTGCATGAATAAACTTTCAATGTACAGAGGCAGAGAAAAAGAAGGGACTTTGGAGAAGTATGACTAGTCATAATGCTACTTAACTACTTAGTATAACCAGGAGACTTCAAATGTATTACTCATAAAACACATAGGGAACTAGCAACCTGCAGCACGAAATCAGGACCTGGAGGGCAAAAGCAAAAGATTTGCACGTTTGCCTTGGTGGACTTCTGTCCTAATGTCATCTAAGTGATTTTAAAGCAGCTGACTGTAGCTTTTGTGCTGCTCTGTACTGGAGACTGGGCCTCAGCCAGCTCCAACTGATAATCAGGATAAAGAGCCCTTAAAAGAGATTAAAATCTTGGAGGTTAATCTGCATTTTTATTTTATTTTATTTTATTTTATTTTTTTAAAAAAGATGTCTCCTAAGTCTCCAGTACTGGAGCCTTTTTTCCTCAGGAGACTTTTTTCTCTTTTTTCTTTTCTTTTCTTTTCTTTTCTTTTCTTTTCTTCTTTTCCTTTTCTTTCCTTTTCTTTTCTTTTCTTTTCCTTTTCTTTCCTTTTCTTTCCTTTTCTTTCCTTTTCTTTCCTTTTTCATCTTTCTTGGGTTTTGTTTAGTTTTTTTGTTTGTTTGTGGGGTGGTTTTTGATTTATTTTTGTTGTAGTTGCTGTGTCTGTTTTTTGAAGGAGTGACATTTTCCTCAGTATTTTTGGTTTTTTGTTAGTCAAGAGCATGGTGTGCAGCAGAATTGGAAGTATGATTGAATTCCCTATTTTATCCACTCCATCCATTGAACAAATCTGCACCAAACTTGATAACTTCAGGATTAAGAAACACAGTTTGGAAGAAATTTGCATGATGCTTTTAAATAGAAATCCAGGGTGGTCAAAGTTGAAATTGAATTTTAGAGTATCCAGAAATTAGATGCCTGATTTTTTTGCTATAAATAGATATATCAGACTTTCAAACATTAAAATTAAGCACCAATGCTAATTGATAGCTGCATGATAGAAGAATAAGAGTTTATTCCAGCTCCTGAGCACATTAGCAGTCTTTGACAGAAACAGGAAAAGTTTTATTTTTAAAGGCAAGGTTGTGAAGGAAGGTGGTTTACAATTAGAGCAGAGGGACCAGACCTGTGTAGGGCTGATGGTAAATTGGGAGAATGGTTCAGTCAAGAAGCTCAGGGACAGATCAGTCTGGATTCTTGGGGATTAGGACTAAGGCAGAAGGAGGCAAGGGGGTTATGGTTTAGATAGTGAACATAAATTACCTATCAGGGTAATCAAATAGCCTTCATGCTAGGGTTGAGAAGGAAGAGAGAAGGAAGTTTCTTCTCATAGGATAGTAAGATGTTTAGAGAAATTTAGCAGATTGAAAGGGCTTTTTGATGCAAAGTGGTTCTGGCAATGTGAACTAAGTATTAAATTGTTGGAGTTTTTTTTCTGTCAGTTTAAGCTGAAAGTCAAATTCTGAAGAATGTTTTGGTTTTAATTGTTCAAACAGATGTTTCAACTATCATAATATATTTACCAACAAAGCCACATATGAAGAAATGTAAAGTAATCAGAATGAATTATGTCCACTTAGGCAATACCTTGTAATGGTATTATTTGGCATTTTGGAGAAATTAAGCCTCGAGACCATAAGGTCAAAGCTCATCTTTTGTTGGTATCTGCCTGCTAGAAGCCATTGAGAAAAAAGGGGAAAAAAGAATAATTAATCCTTTTATTCATGAAGAGTCTATGAAATCAAAAGAGCTAATTGCTAGTCTACTCTCCATGGAGTCACTGGGACATTTCTGTTGGTCTGAGGGAGCTGGAGTCAGGACTTGCATGACTTAACACAAGATACTGAATGGGCCCACTACCAGCCACAATTTATTTTTCTGCTTTACCCTTTGCTGTCAGGGTAAAGGGACATTTCATTTCTAACTGAATTGCCTTGTTTCACAACCTTTCTCTCAACCATCTCTGGAGCTTTGCTGCCTTTAGTTTGCTGCCATGTGCTGCAAATGTTAATGGTTAACAACTTAAAAAAATACATCCTCCATGTATCATGTTCCTGATATAATTTTACTAATCTAATCACCAATACATATTTTATTGAAAACGGATTAAAATATTGGGTTATTGAGATTCCAGTTTAGCTTTTGCTAAGGATTTAAATGTGGAGAGAAATCATGTCAGGGAAAGTTCTCAATATACATTTTCTAAGGGGAACAAAAAAATATTTTTCTTGCTTCCTCTCACTGCCTCTAAGTCATCAAGAGAGAAAAATTATGAAAAAGACACAAGATGCCACAAAGCCTAAAAATAAGGTAGCTTTTATTTTATACATGGAAAAGCAGATTAGTTTATTCTTTGGCTAGTTTTCTTTTTTTTCTTAAAACTCCAAACAAGGTGGCATTTAAAGTAGACACTCACCATACCAAATAAAGCAAACAAATTTATTGCCTATTATTGTATATATTTTTTTCTATTGTATAGAAAAAAAAAAGTGTGGGAGAGGGAGGAAAGTGGAGGCACTTACAGGAAAATGCATTTGTGTGGGTTGGGTTTAGCAGTTTGAGACAGTAAAGTAGTCAAATCTCTTCATGTTTACACCTAGAAATTAAGACAAGACTTCCTTTTAAAAAGAATTCTTGAAGTTAGTATTAGGTAGGCAGGATGAGGATGTTGCTGGCAGAAGAATAAAAGTGTTAAATTGTGGCCAGACAGAATTTATAACCTTCTTGTTCAGCAAAAGTAAAGTCCCAATGTTAAAAAGAAAGGTGACTAATGTTAAGAGATTTTTTTTTCACCTAAACTATCTCTGTAAACTTAGTCCTGCTCCGTACACAAGGTATTGAGATTGGTCTCAAACACAAACTGCAGGGGAAAAAAAGGAAATAAATAAATAAATAAATAAAGCCACTGAGTTCATGTTTTGAAGTTTACTAGAATTAGCTACACAAGAAAAAATTCTAGGAAGTTAAGGTAATCAAAATGTGGGCAGGCAATTAGATCTGCATATTAAGTAACAAAATACACAGTGCTGTGTTGCATATATCTAGTGCAGTAACCTTGTGGTTCCAAAGCTGCTCAGTGAGGTTACTGTGCAAAGAAGCCCAGACAACTCACCTTCTGAGAGGTAAATTGCTTTCTTTAAGCTATAATCATTGATAAAGTGCTGTAAATGTATTTTGTGCTTGATTGTGATGAGCAGGGGGGGCTGGGGACAGTGGGCAGCAGCAAGCACTGCCAAGGCAGGTGAAAGCCTGGCCAGGTGTGGTGGTCATCAGCCAGGGTTATGGGAACAGCAGCTGCCCTGGGGGTGCCCTCAGACTACCAGGGTGATGTGAGGTCCCAAGGTGATGGGGTGCAGAGGGGTTTACAGGGCAGCTGCCCACACTGTGCTTGACTCACGACTCTGTTCTGAGTCTCTCACTTTCCAAATCATCAAATTCACTTTGGAAAAGGAAAGACTAGCAGCCTGGGGAATTTTTTTTATTGCTATTATTGTAGGGGGATTCTACTGCAGTAGAAGGAGCGTATTTTAATTTTGGAATCCAATCCTACTGGAACAAACCACATTTTAATTATTATTATGATCTTTTTTTCCTTTTCTCTTTAAAAATGAGCAGTAGAATTTTCAGCAACAGTACAACTGGGAAAAGGTCTGGCCATCCAGGCATCCATCCAGGCACCTTTCTGTTCATCACTACCAGCACAGTTCATGAATTTCTAAGGTTAGAATCACCTTACTTGTGAAGTTTTAGCATAGAGCTGGTACTCTGTGTCCATCTCCTGTCCCTGATTGTCTATGCAAAACCAGTAAAAACAAAATGTTGATTAACCCCATATTAAAAGTCTAAACACATTTGCTTACTTAGGATCCTAAATGATTCTATTGGTTAGGGCTCAAGGGAAAGAAAAAAAGCTAATTGTCCATCCTCTTTTGAGAATGGCTTGAATGGCCAGTGGATCCAAGGCAAGCCATGAACTCCTGGCTTGTTGGCTGAGTAATTGCTTTCTAAAGACCCTTGGCAAGCTTCACCTGGAGAATAACTGGATACTTCATGGCATATTTATCCTCATCCTCTCAAGAGAGATCACTGGCTTAGTGAGCAACAGAAGGCCACAACAGAAGACAGAGATCATTTGGCAATGTACATGACACAGCATATAGAAAATAAAATGAAGGCCATTCTATCTTCCTGTCCAAGTTCTTAATTTCTCTGAATACTTCTAATCCTTCCATTTATAAGGTACTCATTCAAAGCTTTTTTTTTTTTTTTTAAGACCTTGGTATTGTGAGAGAGAAATCAAGTAATAAGAAAAGGGTGGGATGACTGACCACCTCTAAGGCAAGCAGCTTATTATTCCAGGAGCCAGGCAAAATCAATTTGGATGGGCATCAAATATGAACATCAAACACAAAACTCAGCCAAAATGTTTTTTATCTTTTATTCCCACTACAATAGCACATTTGACATAGTTTGGCTTTCTGCATTTATTTCTCAGCCTTGTGATATAATTTTTTATTTCCTAACCCAGGATTTAATTAACACCAGCATTCCACAACCTTCCCCTCACCATTACTCCACCTTTTCAGTTTAAACCTTGTTCTCCCAGGTATTTTGGGTCAACACACTTCAAAAATGTGCAATTTCATCATTTAAAGTCTTCTCTGAGAAAAGGGTGCTTCATAACTCCTTTTCATTTTTACATCCCAGTTGATATGGAGATGAAAGCACAATATGGTTTTACTTTAGTAATACCATCCAGTGATAACCTCTTTGTTTTATGAAATGAATTGATGACAGAATACTGGTGGAGAACAGATTGGCTATCAGTATACTTTGAATTATGAAGATTTGTTGCTTTCACTTTTATTTTTTTAATAACAAAATTTATGTCAATTAATCTGTCATGGTTTAGGGCCAGGGCAACCCCCAGACCGATAACAGATGCTCTCTTTTAACGCCCCTCCCTCCCAAAACGGAAGAGAAAAGGAATAAGGGAGAGAGACTTAATGGTTAGAAAAGGAAACTAGAACAATTTTAATGAAAATGAAAATAATAATAATGAAATGTATACAAATCTGTACAAAACCAGTACCGAACCCAGCCCCCCTGATGGGAATTCTGTCACCGTCACTGGTGCTGTGGAGTTGGCACAGGGAGAGTCCCAGACTGGGCCCTGCAGCAGATGGGAGCTGTGTTCAGGAGCTGGGTTCTGGCACCAAGTTCAGGAACACACTGATCAGGATTGAAGGCAGTATGGACAGAGTCCTCCTTGGTGCTCTGATGTGGAGAATCCCTCAAGAGAGGAAGCATGCCAACAACCTGAGCTGAGAGCCTAGCCCAGCATCTAGCTTGCTTAGCCTGCCAGTTTAGATTGCATCCCCTGCTAGCTCAGCTTGTTGCTTTTCTCTCTGTAAGTTCTCCCAGAGAAACCCTCTGGATGCCCAAGCTTTATATATTCGATATGATGTCTATGGGCTGGAATACCTCACTGGTCAGTTTGGGGTCCCCTGTCCTGTCCACTCTTCCCTGTATGTGGCACCTTTCACTTTCTGCACCCCCAGTGTGATACACAAGTTCTAGCAGTGGCCTTGGTCTGCATTCCATCCTTGGTAGTAACTCTAAACACGGGGTGTTATCACTGCTAGAAGCAGACACTGTCTGCAAAACATAATGCTAAGTTCAGAAAGTGGAGTTAGTTAGAAAACTTGAGCTGAAAAGTGAAATCACTGAACAGAATTTGTTCAGTTCTCACTAAAACCAGGACATATACAAAACATTTGCTTTACAAATTATCTCTTCTGCATAAAATTTGGTGGTGGGATATAATTTTTTTTCTGTAGTTATACTAAATAAATCATGGCAATGGGGACTCATGTAAGGTATTCTGTCATACCCATTCAGCAAAGATTAACACTATACAAAAATTACTGTTTTATAACAATGAATAGTAGAATTTTTTTCCCTTTTTTTCCCCCCCCAGTGGGACATACTGTTCCTAGAGAAAATGCAAGCTTAGAAAAGAGGTGATTGGGAGACATGGAAAAGGCAAAAACTTATATACACTGTCAGAGAATAGGTCTCAGTCTGGCTCCTCTTTTTCAAAAGATCTAGATACTTCTCATGGCTCTTTTTAAATAAGGAAAACAAAAGCCCTAAGACCAGTAGGGACAAGTGTCCTTGAGACTGTAGTAGGAACCAAAAGTCAGCCTGTGAGGCAAAGCTCTTCCTCTGCCTTTTTTTCATCCAAGTGAATGGGGACACGATGTATTGAGCTCTCATTTCTTGTACTCAAATTTGTCTGATTCATAACTATAGATAAATCTACTCATTTTCATGAAGCTGTGACTGTTGTGTTGGCTGGGAGATACCAGGCAACATCCAAAGCATTGGAGTAGCTCAGGACCATAAGCCAACCCTTTCAGGTTCCTGGCTTTGTTAGGCAAACCCACAAGCTTAGGCTGAGGTCTTAGCTTAGTATTTTCTTCATTGTGGTTACATTACAGATAGTTTTCTGTGATTTCTTACTGACTCAAATGGTGAGATAAGTAATAAATGTAAGAGAATATTGGGCAATTCAAAGGTTGAAATGCTGTATTGAAACACATCTGGCCACAGTTAAGATTAACTGTACAATTTCATCTGGTAATACATAATTACTTGCAATGAAATGCATCTCAGTGTAGCTGATTAACACATATACTATATAGCCATTGCAAGCAAGGGACAAGATTTAGGTGACTTGCAGTGAAAAGTAAAGAGCAGATTTCCAGAGATGAGGAGGAACAAGAAAAAAAAAAAATTAACATATTTCCCATCCTAGAACAAGGTTTTCCTTTACTTTCTTCTGTACTGCCTCTTCTGTCAGGTTGAATAAACATATAATAAATACATAGTTACAGTGATTATTGTTTGTCCTTTATTGTGATCAGTTAATGTTACTGAAAAGAGGAAGAAAAAAAATGTGGTTTTAGTATATGCATGTCAGTCATCAGTAGAAGCAACTGATAGTATACACAGGAGCTGGTGATTTGCCAGTTCTAAACAAGTGTTGCAGCTGATTAATTTTTGTCTAGAAGTGGCACAATGTGTCCTGCTGCATAAGTCTTCCCCAAAATAAAAAAAAAAAATAATAATTTTTGTAACCACTACTAATTTACAGCCATATCTTTGTGGGTGTCAGGCACAAAGAAACTTGAAGCCTCACTCCAGTATTCATCAGGAGGAGTAGGAGAAAGGGAATTACTTTTCACTATATTTTTTCTTGCTTGGAAAGGCTGATTTCCCACAGATGTCATACTTCACCATGGTCTCTGCAAAGATGCCAGTTTTGCTGAACATTCAATCTATTTGCTACAACAGACTCCCAGATGATCTGCCATACACAGCAGCAGTCAACTAACCCCGTGCAAATACTCTGGGATTCTTCAATTATTGTCAAATTAACTCTTACTTCTAACTCAAAAAAAGATAGAGATGAAACTCACTGTAAGGGCATCTGAGCTGATTCAGTTGTAATTATGAGAAAAAGGAATAATCCCATCTCTAAGTTGTACTGAGAAACAGATGGCCCTACACTACTTGTTTTCTTAAACATTATTTAGACTCCTGCATTTCTGATTGTGGAACATCTCAACATAAGATGCCATATGGCAGTGGATGAGTGGGTGCTAGTGAGAGCACATATAACTGTCTCTGGGTACCCCTTTCCCAGTCAACAAAGTAGCACTCCAAATTGATGCTTTAGCCTGGAGACAACTAACATTTGCTATAGACTTCCTGCATTCAGTCCAGGTGTTTGGTGGCCACATGAATAAGTTTGTGAACAATAAGACCATTCCAAGACTGTGTCTTGCAGGAAGATGTATCACAAGGATGCTTTGTGACACTGTGAACTGGTTGTTGCTTTCATTTCATTTCTCAGTCTTATGCTTATTGGCTTTGTTCCATACCTTAGCTGGGGATTGTGCTAAAGGCATTGCCTTTTTTTTGTCTATTCCTCAGAGCCTTCCAGGTGTTTTGCCAAGGTACTGCAAATGTGTGCTTCTGAGGTACTCCACACATCAGTATGAGAAAAAAGATCTCTGTGGCCTCTGCTGTTGCCATAACCTGAAAAAAATCATTTAATGATGCTGATCCAGTTGGACGCTTTACTAGTAAGGAAGTAAGAGTCTAAAATGGAGATAAATTGATATCCAAAGGAATAGACAGAGATTCCTTTCATATTTGGAATTAATACCTTCTCCTCAGTAACCAGCTGTGGAGGGGAAGCCATTGTTCATCTCAGATAAACAAGGCTCAATAAATCTTCATCCTGCTAAAAGGTAATTCCGAGAAGAGCTCAGAGATACTAGCAGTTCAGCATCTCTGCAAACATAACAGTGCCTTTCTCTTTTATTGTTTGGTCTACTAGTTGGGCTATATTTTTAATGTAAAATTGTTTAAATGTGTGACTAAATTCTCAATTTTAATAAGAAAACTGTTTTCATACTCTTCCATTTGATCTATTTATTCAGGAGAAATTCACTTTTCTTTCATGGAACACCTGATCTTGACCTATCACAGCAACTATTATGTCAGTCTTGTCAAGACTAGCATGGAATGTAAGAGCTGCCAGCAGAGTATGTACATGAGGCTGGACCAGAGACCCATACAGTGTGTTATGGTTGCACACCACAAAGTACAAAACTAGAACATTCGTTCTTAATTTTCAGGTCAGGTGATTGCCAGTTTGTGGATGCAGAAACTCTCGAAGGATCTCCTTTCTGTTAGTCCTGGCCCAACTCTGACACCTGCTGACTTCTTGAGACTGCTGAGAGCAGACACAAACCATGAATACTGTGTCCAGTTTTGGGCACTCCAGTTCAAGAAGGACAGGGAACTACTGGAGAGAGTGCAGCACAGGGTCACTAAGATGATTAAGGGAATGGAGCATCTCCCTTATGAGGAGAGGCTGAGAGAGCTGGGGCTCTTTAGCCTGGAGAAGAGGAGGCTGAGGGGGGACCTCATCAATGTATACCAATATGTTAAAGGTGTGTGTAGGGAGGATGGAGCCAGACTTTTCTCAATGTCATCCAATGACAGGACAATAGGCATTGGGAGTCAATTGGAGCTCAAGAGATTTAAGGTCAACACAAGGAAGAACTTTTTCTCAGTAAGGGTGACAGAGCTCTGGAAGGGGCTGCCCAGGGAGGTTGTGGAGTCTCCTGCTCTGGAGACATTCAAGACCCTCCTGGATCTGTTCCTGTGTGTCTTAGTCTAGGTGATCCTTCTCTGGCGGGGGCGGGGGGTTGGACTAGATGATCTTCTAGGTCCCTTTCAACCCCTAACATTCTGTGATTCTGTGATTCTGTGATTTAAGAATGTAACTTGTTATTAAATGCAATATAGCAAGGAAAATGGGAACTATGTCTGAAATGTTACATGTATCTCATTAAACACAGAAAAAAACCCCAGATGAAAACACATAAGGATTTGTCTCTTTAGGCTTACCTAACTTAATATGGAGTGATTTTCTGTCTTAACCAGGGTGAGAAGATGACTGCTGTCAGACATAGCTGCATATCCATGGCTTTGACATATTGTCAGTGATAGCCACCAGAGAGTCCTGGTGTCCCAGAGAACATCCACGCCAGTGTAGGGAGAGAGGAGGAATCAGGGCCTGGCACCAGTGTTTCTCCAGTGTCGGTGGTATGTAACCCTGTGTCAGCAGCTGTGCACCAACAGAATTGCTTGGCTCAACATTGCTGCACTTGCATGTCAGAGACAGTGCACTGAATTAGATCCAGAAGTGCTTGCCTCAAGGGAAAACATCTCCAAGTTCCTGTTTGCTACAGAGAGCTGTCTCATTAAGACCCGCCTGGATCTGTTCCTGGGTGACCTCGTCTAGGTGATCCTGCTCAGGCAGGGGGGTTGGACTAGATGATCTTCTAGGTCCCTTACAACCCCTAATATCTGTGAATCTGTGAATCATTCCTAAAGGTCAAGTTCCTGCTTTCTTCAGAGGGCTGCCACCTACCCCTGCGTATGAGCCCAGCCCCAGGGCTTGGAGGACTGAGGGGTTTGGAGACATCTGAAGACCCCCGGTGACCCCCCTCGAGACTGTACTGGCCATGCGTGCCACCTCCAGGTGGTAGGTGTGGTTAAGCTAAAGAACTCATGAATATTCACCAGGACCATCTACTAAAAGTGCAGGAGCAATCAACATCAACTGGAATGTTCCCCACCAGGGAGGATTCGGACTGTCGGGATGCCACAGCTCTGTGGTGGTAGCTCTCACACTGGCCCTTTCCTTCCTCTTTCCTCTCTTTTCTCTCTCTCTTTGCTATGCATTTTTTGTTGTCGGGCAAACAAAGCTCCTCGGCACATGACTCTGTTTTGAGTCTTAATTCTGTTCTTGATAATACGATTTCAAACCTTGGTCTGGTCTGTGACTGTCACGAGACATCCTGCAAAGCAGTGGTGCAGCACATTGACAGATCAGCTGCATGGGTATTTAAATAACAACACTTCCATGTTTCATCTCAGTCCTGATGCCCCAAGTCCTTGGCCTTATTCACATATCTGAGCTGCTAGAGACCTACAGATGGAGATCTGCCATCTGATTGCAACCAGCTAGACAAACATCTCAGTAAATTCCAGACTTGGGCCCTGTTCTAGGTTCATGATAAATATATTCACTATAAATACTTTACAACCCTTTAAAAATGCATTCATTTTGCACAAAGACATTTTGTATTCCCTTTCCATTAATATTTATGCAGCTGGCAACTCCTATGAAAAATCTGCATGGAAGGGTATTTTAAATTACTCTCTGGGCTACTCACACTGACACTAACTTTACACCCCCCCCATCAGTGAACAGAAATGGCATGAGGTGCCTTTTGGGATCAGTTGCTGATCACGGGGTAGGAGCCTCAGCAGGTAACTGCTTTTGTCTCAAAAGCACAGTAATACCTGTTATTATCTCCACACCCCACAGGCAGCCATCATCCAAATCTACCTTTCTGGAAAGTGTATCAGCTGAAAAAACAACCTAGAAATAGAATTCTAAACATTTGCAATTGGACATTGTTGCTTAGCTGCCAGTTGCCGGAGGAGGAGAAAGAGTGAGAAAAAGACGATTTTCTTCACGTAGATGCCAAGAAACCTTTATTTATTAATTTACAGCTCTTTTTATACCCTTTTAACCTCAAGGTAATTGGACAAGAAGCCAGCCACCCCCCGGGGTGATTGCCTGGGGTACCACAGCACCCATAGTCAAAACATCTCTCTACTGTTTTACAAACAGCTGCCACCAAGGTCACAGCTGGTGGGAGTCTTTGTGATCCCACGAGAAAGAAAATTCCAGGTAGTAGTTATTTTAGCATCCACAGGACATTGCTTGTGTTTTGTCACTGGTTAAGAGATGCCTAAAAAGGTTCTTATTTGAAACTTTCTTTGTACTTGCTTTAAGATATTTGCAGTGTGAAACCATTTAAATTATATATCAAATTGACACAGAGATAAATATGTGTTGAACAATCCACAGTAAATCTTTCCTTCCTGCTACTCAGTCTTTGTTATTCTAGCAATGTACTTCTGAATGGACAATTATGAAATAACCTGTGTGTGAAAGAAATTACTTTTTATCCAAGATAATTACCAGTCAGCATACCCATAGAATGTGATGACACATCTGCCTGCATATATCTTATTTTTATGTATGTATATATACATATGATTTTAATATATTATAAATACATAAGTATATTTAATAACATGTTGTATTTGTATTTACATATTTATTTTAATGATGTGTGTTTTAGACATATATTTCAACATATGTAATCTATAAAAATATATTTTCTCATATAACTTAAAATACTATAGAGATTACATTATTATGTAGGGATTTATTTTTTTTTGTATCACCTAAATTTCCTGTCAGGGTTTAAGGTCAGGGCAGCACACACTAGACCTATAACAGGTGCTCTCTGTTAAACCCCGTCCCTCCCCAATGGGATAGAGAAAGAGAATAAGGGAAAGAGACTTTGCGATTAGAAAAGGAAACTAGAAGAGCTTGAAAGAGAATGAAAATAATATAATAATGATTAATATATACAAATATGTACA
>VYZU01075914.1:0-16384 GCA_013401355.1 Ceyx cyanopectus | reverse complement strand
GTCTATACATAAAACTGAAGAAAGGGTTGTGGGGTGGTTTGTTTGGTTTTTTTTTTGTTTGTTTTACTTTATTTTATTGGGTTTTTTGGTTTATTTTTTTAACTTCTCAGCACTTTTCACTTGAATTACATGTGCTGGTTATTTGTATATATGGAGAAGCTGCATCTGCATACAGAAGTAAACACTTTCTTCTTGTAATGAAATTAATATGCCATTAAGGAAGAAGAGTAAATTCTGTCCTGTTCATCACGGGATTGCTGCCTTCTGCTCTTGGCCCTGGGCTTTTCCCAGTTGCACCCCTGCTCCATCCTATGCACTAGATAGTGCACAGAATCTTCTCTGCCATGGCAAGATGCATTCAATAGGAAAAACAATCATCCCTAGTTTGATGCTTTCAGGATTAGAGGACCTAAATGTGAAAGACTGTTAATTGAACCATCAGCGTCACTTCCTGCATTATTATACTGTTCAGAAGCACTGCTACAGCTGGGTGGAAGAAGGGAATTTACACAACATTTACGTTTTAAATAAATATATACATAGAGGACTAATTAATTGTTTTATCTCACTACACATACTAGATAAATTACTGGCTTTGCTTAAGCAACAAATGAATTCTTATTCACACCACCATACCTCAAGTTTCTTTGCAATTTTGGCCCAGTCATCTGGCGTCATGTTGGAAGAATCAAGCAGAGGTGAGAGCTCCAGGATTGTGTAAAAAATTCTTTTATTTTGCTTAGAGACGCTACAGAGAAAGAGAATTGGAGAAAAACAACACCTTAAAGATGATACCAGCTCATCAGTTCTGATTTTTTTTTCTCTACATCTCACTCATTTTCTCCCCAACCCCCAAGTCTCTGGCAAAGAGTTGTCTTAACTTTGAGACATTAAGTTCCAAGTTTAGAACTTTAGTTCATGGTTTGATCCAGTTTAAAGCACAAATCTCTAAATTTAACATAATAATAAATAAAATTTGGGAGGCAGAAGAGGCTGGCAAAACTGAGGACAGAAAAGAAGAAACCAGACTTAGCTTAAGACTGGAACTGAGTTCTAAATAGAAGTCCATACAAAGCCCTAATTTTTAAAAATGCTTCATAAGCTATTGAGGTGACTCTATAAAGCTTCAAAGGTTTACAGGGGGTCACAGATGAGTTGCAGCAACTTCTCTTCTTTTGATAAATAGTTACCCTATAAATAATCTTTCCTGACACAAAGGGTACCTCCTCTTAAGAGTCTTGTGACTGGGATTCATTTTTGTGGCCTTTAGAAGATCTATTCTTCTCAGTTTCCCTGATTNACTAGAGTAAAACCAAAGCAAGACAAAGCAACTATGCAAGAGAAACAAAACACAAAACCAGAATGTCAAGCAACAAGATAAAGTACCTGTGGCACTGAGGACTACATTAAAACACACAAGGAAAAACTTTTTCTCAGTGAGGGTGCCAGAGGCTGGAACAGGCTGCCCAGGGAGGTTGTGGAGTCTCCATCTCTGCAGACACTTAAGAGCCGCCTGGATCTGTTCCTGGGTGACTTGGTCTAGGTGATCCTGCTCAGGCAGGGAGGTTGGACTAGATGATCTTCTAGGTCCCTTCCAACCCCTAATATCTGTGAGTCTGTGAAAACTTTCTAACCTCATGCAGTGTGTAGCCCAGCAGATGGAGACCAAAGAATAAATGTCTAGAGACTCAATCAACTTTCATAAAAGTACATGATCCCAAGTTTGGAGGCAACTTAAAGGTGATGATTGTTATGGAATCACACTGGGATTGTTCTACCTCCAAGCATGCTGTCTGCTCTCCATGCCTCCAAGGACTATGGGTCTCCCTTTCTCCACCTGCCTATCTCAAGAAATCTGACTCTTCAGACCTTTGTTGCATACAGAACATCTGTTTTACCCACAAAACATGTTCATTTTTCCACCTTACCTTTCTAATCTGTCAGAATGAAGTAAACTACATGTAAATTCAACTTGGCAGTTTAGATTTTTGATAATAAAAGAACCCTACTAACAATATTTTCTGCTACCTTAATGAAGCTTGGATGAGGAAATAATATCCACTATTTTTACCCATGACAGCAGCCATCAAGCAGCTAACAAGAACTGCTATTGGGCCAGCTCTGCTCTTCCTATTCTCTCTAAATATGCCATCCAGAGCACATTTAACAATACAGCCTTCAGAATGTTCAGTGTTTTTCCACTGCCTGCAGATAATGGAAAGTTCCCTGACAGTTACAGCAGCGATGGCTACTTCAGCTTTTACACTGGAAGTCAGTGAAAGGCTATAGAAAAGACCAAGATACTTCATGGCTGCATAAAAGCTCCCAAAATAGAATCACAGAATGGTAGGAGTTGGGAAGGGACTTCTAGAGATCATGGAGTCCAGAGCAGGCTCACCTAGGGCATGCCATATAGGAACTTATCTAGATTCTATAAGGTGCTTAGAGCACTGAAAAGTTGATTACCTTCCATTGACATTCACAAGTATTTTGCTGCCACTTGCTATTCTTCTATATATTTATATCAATAGAAAATACACAAAAAACAAGATTCAGTTATCAATTCATCAGCTAATAAAATCTGCAGAGTCATTCCTCTTATGAGGCCTATATGACAGCTGCATAGAGCAGAGAGAACATCTAAACTATGTCTACTTTTTGTTCATAACCAGTCTTTATATGAAAATTGATTTGTTGGATATCACATTTACATAAGATGCAAGTAACTTTGGAAGTCAGTTGAGGAATCTGTGGAAAGAAAGGTCCCCTAAGGATATGCTGTTTAAATAAAACATGACATACCAAGAGCAGAGACAGGCCTACTCTACAGATCTTGGTGTCATTCACTAAAAAGAGATCATATAGTCCCTCATGTTGAGGTTATCAAACAGATATACAAAGTTCACAAAATGCTCCTATTTTCTCCTCTCAGCCCCTCACAAAATTTCTCAACTGCCTGGTTAAAATATCACTCAGCTAACACAGAGGATATGGCAAATTGCCAAGGCTGACAATGGCATTTGGTAGTGTCAGAAAAACAAGACAAGATTTGTTTTTAAGCCTCCGTTTTTAAGGGAATGATTGTTCTAAGGTTTTCTGTTCTTTAAGGAAAAGAAGCAGTATATGCCTGAAGCAGTATATTAAGAACTCAAAGGTGTTTATTACTGTAGCTTAGTTGTATTTCAAATACCTTAGAGTATTTTAAAAAGTTATGCAGTTACAAGCACAGTATCATGACAGACCCCTGTGCTTCTTAGTGTGACCACTGTATTTAACACAAACTATGTTCACATCAATATTACTCCACCAAGAGTCCATTTCTTTGCCCTTTACATTTCCTGCCACCTGCATTTAAAATGATTACTTTTAGAAGTTTTTCACAAAGACCAGAATACAAAATTGAAAGAAATTAATAAACCTTCCATTTTCTTTGTACATTCTGATTTTCTCTTTAAAGATTGAAGAATATCCAGTTTCACTCTTATAGCAAAACAGTCATAGTCCCATTTATCTTTGAATGACTGTGTAAAATCACCCCTTGTGCAACGTTAACATGTTTACAGGGCTACAGACATTCATCACAGCTGGGGAGTATCTCAAATTAGCATACTGCCCTCCAAATAAAACCTATAAGCTTATTAATCATTGCCCAACAGTTAAGAAGCAATGCAAATTATAAGCTCATTGCTTGTTATCATAATGTTGCATAAATTTGGGAAAGACATCCAGCTTTTAGAGTTTTTTAAAACCAGAAGGCCTGCAGAATTAAAGCATGAGGCCTATTCACAGATGCAGTAATTAGATGATACTCTTTCAGGCATATGCTAAAGATAATTCACACAGACTGTATATACAGCTTTCTTAGGTTTGATAAAATACCTCTTTGTTTGCAAATTAATAGTCAAAACAAGGAAAAAAAATATGGAGGAATAAGCTGCCCAGAATTATTACTTGTTATTTAATTTAAAAGCTCTTTCTCAAGCAGTTGTAAGACACTTCAGTGCAAATACATCAAACCAGACATTTTCTGTCATGCCAGACATGGCCAAGGTTTTCCCTTTTAAGCTTTTTAGCTAATCTCCTAATATATTCTTAGCATTAAATGTTTGACAATCATCTGAAAATTAACACGCTACTTGCTGGCCCTCCCTCTCCCCAGAGAAGATATACTTACGGGAGCACCAGTGTGTTCTCTGGAAATTCATGAAAGTTGTTTAGTTTTGTTTCCTGAGCGTACGCCTCATCATGCAGCATTGGCATCCTCTTCAAGCTGCTTACTAATTTATTGGCCTCGGGAGCAAGTCCTTAAAAAGAATGAATAACAGAAGTAAAAAAAGGAGCAGGGATAGAAAGTGGCACAGTAAGGAGGGAAGAAGTTAGACAGCTGTTTGCCTGTCCTCCCAAATTAAGTTTTAGCAGTCTATTGCCAGTTTAAGAATGTGAAAAGCAAATATAAATAATACATGTCTGTGAAAGTTTGGTTGCTTTGGTATTTTTAACTTTAAATTATTAAATCCTTTATTTAGAAGAAATAATGTTACAAACCTCCTCCATATAAAATATTTATGCTTTACCTATTTTTAACTGTTACTTGTGTGCAAATACCAATCAGCAGTAGGGGCAGGAAGGCAATTTTTGCAACTGCAGCAGAAAGCCACCATTCTCTTCCACATTTGCTCTCTGCCTAGTGGCAGAACCCTTGCAAAAGATTAAGCATTAGATTTTACTAAAAAGTTGTGATATTTTTACCTAAGTTGCTTAGCCTACAGCAGAATTGGCACAAACAGCAAGGTACTAGTATGACTACATTGGAAAGCTGCTTGTTATGTCTATCAATGGCAACAGTATTTCCATAGATGAAAAACAAACAAAAAACAAAATAACAACCACCAAAATAAATAAGAGAAGGGTAAAACAAACCCCACAGTAGGCATTGAACGTTGAGTGATATAAACAGATAGACCTAAATACACACTGAGATAGAGAAACCTCAGCTTCCCAGAAGAGTCAACTAAGTGCTCTAATTACTCTCTCAAAAAGTTCCTTTCACTAGAAGGTGAACATTTCAATTGACAAAAGGCAGAGAAGGTGCATAAGCTGCTGAATAAAAAAAAAGGTGAAAGTGTGGATGCATCTTAAGCTCTGTTCACCCTCTCCCTGCCTGTCATGTTGCCTTTCTCCTTGTGGCAAAGTCCCTAAAATAGTTGGGGGTTAAACCAGCCTAAGGATCTGCAGGCAGCTCGATTGCAACCAGGGATTTCAAAAGAAATGCACATGGCATTCTCTGTTATACAGAAAGTCACCAAAATTTTCTGTGCTGCAACCCTCAGCATTATAAAACAGAGTTAATTTGTGAATCTAACTTGCAACTCAAGTCCCAGTACCTTGCTTTAGAAAGGACAGCAACAGTCCTGGAGTCCAATCAGAAGCTACTCTCTTTTAATTAGTTCTGACTTCGAGACATCTTTCAGAACTTGCAGAGGTACTTCCTTCTGGACTTCAATCTTTTCACTGGCATTACTGTCCCATTCAATCTCAGTGTTCTGCATCATCTGTTCAGAAGGCAAACTCCCAAACCTCATTATTCTACTTCTGCTGATTTTAGTTATTCCTAATTTTGAGGCCAAAATTTNAGACATTCATCACAGCTGGGGAGTATCTCAAATTAGCATACTGCCCTCCAAATAAAACCTATAAGCTTATTAATCATTGCCCAACAGTTAAGAAGCAATGCAAATTATAAGCTCATTGCTTGTTATCATAATGTTGCATAAATTTGGGAAAGACATCCAGCTTTTAGAGTTTTTTAAAACCAGAAGGCCTGCAGAATTAAAGCATGAGGCCTATTCACAGATGCAGTAATTAGATGATACTCTTTCAGGCATATGCTAAAGATAATTCACACAGACTGTATATACAGCTTTCTTAGGTTTGATAAAATACCTCTTTGTTTGCAAATTAATAGTCAAAACAAGGAAAAAAAATATGGAGGAATAAGCTGCCCAGAATTATTACTTGTTATTTAATTTAAAAGCTCTTTCTCAAGCAGTTGTAAGACACTTCAGTGCAAATACATCAAACCAGACATTTTCTGTCATGCCAGACATGGCCAAGGTTTTCCCTTTTAAGCTTTTTAGCTAATCTCCTAATATATTCTTAGCATTAAATGTTTGACAATCATCTGAAAATTAACACGCTACTTGCTGGCCCTCCCTCTCCCCAGAGAAGATATACTTACGGGAGCACCAGTGTGTTCTCTGGAAATTCATGAAAGTTGTTTAGTTTTGTTTCCTGAGCGTACGCCTCATCATGCAGCATTGGCATCCTCTTCAAGCTGCTTACTAATTTATTGGCCTCGGGAGCAAGTCCTTAAAAAGAATGAATAACAGAAGTAAAAAAAGGAGCAGGGATAGAAAGTGGCACAGTAAGGAGGGAAGAAGTTAGACAGCTGTTTGCCTGTCCTCCCAAATTAAGTTTTAGCAGTCTATTGCCAGTTTAAGAATGTGAAAAGCAAATATAAATAATACATGTCTGTGAAAGTTTGGTTGCTTTGGTATTTTTAACTTTAAATTATTAAATCCTTTATTTAGAAGAAATAATGTTACAAACCTCCTCCATATAAAATATTTATGCTTTACCTATTTTTAACTGTTACTTGTGTGCAAATACCAATCAGCAGTAGGGGCAGGAAGGCAATTTTTGCAACTGCAGCAGAAAGCCACCATTCTCTTCCACATTTGCTCTCTGCCTAGTGGCAGAACCCTTGCAAAAGATTAAGCATTAGATTTTACTAAAAAGTTGTGATATTTTTACCTAAGTTGCTTAGCCTACAGCAGAATTGGCACAAACAGCAAGGTACTAGTATGACTACATTGGAAAGCTGCTTGTTATGTCTATCAATGGCAACAGTATTTCCATAGATGAAAAACAAACAAAAAACAAAATAACAACCACCAAAATAAATAAGAGAAGGGTAAAACAAACCCCACAGTAGGCATTGAACGTTGAGTGATATAAACAGATAGACCTAAATACACACTGAGATAGAGAAACCTCAGCTTCCCAGAAGAGTCAACTAAGTGCTCTAATTACTCTCTCAAAAAGTTCCTTTCACTAGAAGGTGAACATTTCAATTGACAAAAGGCAGAGAAGGTGCATAAGCTGCTGAATAAAAAAAAAGGTGAAAGTGTGGATGCATCTTAAGCTCTGTTCACCCTCTCCCTGCCTGTCATGTTGCCTTTCTCCTTGTGGCAAAGTCCCTAAAATAGTTGGGGGTTAAACCAGCCTAAGGATCTGCAGGCAGCTCGATTGCAACCAGGGATTTCAAAAGAAATGCACATGGCATTCTCTGTTATACAGAAAGTCACCAAAATTTTCTGTGCTGCAACCCTCAGCATTATAAAACAGAGTTAATTTGTGAATCTAACTTGCAACTCAAGTCCCAGTACCTTGCTTTAGAAAGGACAGCAACAGTCCTGGAGTCCAATCAGAAGCTACTCTCTTTTAATTAGTTCTGACTTCGAGACATCTTTCAGAACTTGCAGAGGTACTTCCTTCTGGACTTCAATCTTTTCACTGGCATTACTGTCCCATTCAATCTCAGTGTTCTGCATCATCTGTTCAGAAGGCAAACTCCCAAACCTCATTATTCTACTTCTGCTGATTTTAGTTATTCCTAATTTTGAGGCCAAAATTTCCTACTTCCTAGTTCTTCTGTTTAAACATGGTTTTCATACAAGTTAGCATCTGTATTTTTTTTGTTGATGTTGTTGACCTTCAAACAGCAGAGTTTACCTAAAATACTCCAAAATTCAGAGAGTATTTTCAATACCATTTTTTTCTTCTTCCATTTCCTTTCCAGACTGATGAAAAAATCCTTAAGAACTCCCTAATCTGCCTCCTGGCTTGCTTTAAATGAAGTAGCAGGCTTCTTTATAGCCAACTTTCTCACAGGAAGGCATCAGCAATTGAGTAGCTTTGCTTGGATTCCTGCCAGAATACTTCGTTTTACAAAACATACTTAACATGCTTTCAAGCTTTGGACGGTTCATTCATTCAGCTCTAATCCCTGCTTTCCCAGTGAGGGATGTTCCTAGCTTGGTCACAAATGGCCACTTTTGCTGTGCTTGGGTAGAGAGTCATTTTGTTTCTGAAATGCATTGCAGTTTCAAGTGTTTTCTGGGTGTTTTCTGATTATTCTCAAGTCTGGCCAATGCTCATCTTGCTCTGAATATTTCCAATTGATTAGATACTATTTTTTTTTTATTTACTCCAGGAACCAGAAAGCTGATCTACATTAACATTCTTAAATCCCCTCTCTATGAATGGCATCTCACCTCTGCTCTTAGTCTCAAATCTGTCACTATTTATCTCTAATTGCTTGCAGTGAATTTAAACCTTTTTTTAAAGGCATTCTGCACATGTATCCATTACAACCTACACTGTCCCCTAAATGGACCTACATTTAGCAGTGTTTTCTTCTTTATGGCATCAAGAGGCAAACATGGAGGAACTCAAGTACAACTTTAAGAACACTTCTACTTTATTACGCATGGAAAACTTATTTTGGGAGCCAAGCCTGTTAACAGTATTTTAACCCACTTCACCCCCACAGAGAAGAGGCAGATTGTGCAATTTGTTCCAGTAGCTCTCCTCTACTTCTGTTCTTTCCCTCCTTAGCTGGCCAATCCCAGCACCACAATACAGACAAAGGCAGAACAGCAAACAAGCAACTGTGGCCAAGAACAACAAGCATGGTTCTGTCTCATCCACAATTAAGGATTGTGCTTTTCAACTCAGGTACTAGATAACAGTTATAGCTACTTAGCAATCAAAATATCCTATAACCCAAGAGAAGGGGGGGCTGAAAAGGTCTTATGAGGCTGTGCACCTGAGAAACCACAGGTGCTGGGGAAAAGAAGCGTACTGTACATCAGCATGCTAAAGTCATCATCCCCAATCCAAACAAACCCTCTGTGCTGAGGAATAAAGGGGACCAGTGTTTTCCTAGAGGGATATCCATTTATGGCACATACACCTATGGTGCCATATCCCAAAGACTATATTATGCAAAGGCAAAGAAGGGGAAAGTGTTCTCCAAAATATTAATTTCTGACGCTATAGTACTTAGGAGCTTTTGGAAGTAAGGAGCATAGTTTTCAAACAGAAAAATGTTTGGACTACAGCAGCAGACTCCTTTGGCAGTGTAGAGCATCTAGAAAAGGTAGATAATTATATTACCCAGGCAAACACTATTCCATGATAAGTAATCTTTCTAAGGTGATTTAGATTCATTCTACTTGTATTTGTTGGGTGGTTTCCTAACATTTCAGGTAAATATTCAGACTGATCCTGTCCACAAGCCCATGAAAAATACCTTCCTGAAAGCACCAGACAGAAGAAACATAAGCACAAATGTGATGAAAAGATTAGTATCACTGTAACCTCACCAAGGAGTGTTGTAAAATTCTCTTTCGGAAATGAGCTACTGATAAGCCAAAAGATGCTGGTGTAGGAGGAAATAAGTAGGAGCAAATAGAAGGCATTTTTTTTTAATGCACTGAAATGGCAAAGATGTGAATACAGAGAGTCTGCAAGTGAGTCTGGTTGTCGCCTAACTCACAAACAGAAAAACTATCCATCCTCTGGATTACTCCTGCACAGGCAGGGGTAGTCAGTGGAGGTGTGCAGTCCAACAGCTCCAAGACATGCCAGAGTTGACACATGTGCACAGGTCAACTGCAGAACCTCTGCAGAAGATTTAAAATCAGATGATATGATAAATAATCACTCCATACACACACAGCGAGCCCAGGGAACATGATTGTATCAGTCTTGTACATGGGGACAGTTCTGCACATGAACATATTTATTGGAAAGCACAATAGGCCCATCAAAACTATTCTATTTTATAAATGAAACCATCTTCTCCCAGCAACTGGAAAGGTATAGAAAAGCTCATAAACTTCGACAACAAAAAACAGACAACACTGGCCTTATCCCTTCACTTTGAGCAATTGCTGCTAAAGGTTTCATACAGCTTAAGGAAGCCACTTACATTCATTCACATTGTGTGGAATAAAACACATGTAGTTCTAGGTACAGTGGTAAACAGGCAGTTTCTACCCATTGATTAATAAAAGAAATTAGCATCTATCATTTTTTCCTTTGAAGCATGCTGCCTTTCCCATGCCCTTTCACCAGCTTCTGTCTGAACACTAAAAGACTGCCAAAGATTCTGAAAGAGGTATTCTGGCTGTTCAGCTGCTAGATCTGCCTATGAAAAGCAGGTTGAAACCCTCACCAGGATGTAGCAAGTCAACATTGCCAGTTTATTTACACATGCTTTAACGATTGACACTTGAGAAGCAAAAGGAGGGGAAAAAAGGTACACAAGATAAGTTTATTTCCTATAAGAGGTGTTTGAGAAGCCGAGACAAAAGCAGGAAATTCTTTTAGTATAGTCAACACTGACTGGAAAGGTACTAAATTTGAAGTACACACTTTTTCCCACAACTATTACCCTTTCCCTTTATACACACACACAGAGACATTCAGCAAGTCAGCTTAGGTTGAAATCCATTCTTTTCCCTGAACACAAATTGGCTGATGCTTCTGACATCCCTAGAGACCTCTGCCTACCGAGAGAATCTAGTGGTGCTTAGGTGTCACTCCAATCAGCTTCTTGATGGGGAACATGAGTGTGTTAATGAATTTATGCACCTTCCTGCTGACATTTAGGGGCAGCCATGTGTGAAAACACACAGCATATGCCTGTAGGTACCAGAGAAGCTTTCAGGTAAAATGCAGGCAGTACTCTGTGACACGGGAGAGTTCCATTTTGGATTTAAATAATTTTCAAATGGTGGGAAGGGGCTTGGCACATCCAGCCTTTTCATCAGCATAAGTCTCCCTCCCTTAGAAAGTTCAATCAGAACTCCTCAATGGTTTCACGAAGGAAGTTGAGAAGCTTGCCTAAAGGCAGATAAGCACAGATGCTCCCTCTGATCTCATGACGCTTGGCAGCATGTACAACTGCCACGCTTGCATCAGCTGCGCCAGTCAGGTCACCACTTGAAAATCTTTGACGTGACCACCACCTCCAACAGCCCATGCTCTTCCCAGTGGGAATGCTCTCTGGGTAGCCTGGGATGGGGCTTTTGGGGGATTAAAAACAGACACATGACTAGTACGATTAAGTCAGTTTCATTTCCAGTAAACGAAGGAGGAGATAAAGGATTCATGCTTCAGGGAACACGTTTGTCCTCTGCCAAAACCTGCTCTTAACGAGCCGAGATACTCACTTGTCGGAAGGCTGCCTATCCGCTAAGCTACCTGCTGCTAAGAAGAGAGGATCAGAGGAAGGCACACACCCTTCTGGGGTCGCTCGCACCAGTCACGAGAAACACGAGGATGCTGAAACATAAACCGCGCAGGGACAGCGGTCCCAAAGCAAGGCTGCCACTCACTTCAGGAAGCAGTAGCCTCAGCCGCCGCTCGCCAGCGATGCGGCCCCAGCCTAGCGCCCCACGCCAGCCCGGCTCGCAGCGCACCCCAAGAGGCAGCCAGACCCCGCCGCCCTGCTCCGCGTCCTGCCCGGGGCCCCCTCACCCTTGACGTCCTGCACCATGCCGATGGTGCCGCCCGTGTTGATGACCAACACCCGCGTCTCGGCCTTCGAGTCGCCGGCGGAGGCCGGGGGACAGCCGGAGCGCTCACCGGCCAGGACACTGCTCAGAGAGCGCACCCTGCCAGCGGGCTGCCCCATCGCTATCGCAACCTCCTCCACCCCGCTAACGACAAACCACTACCTACCGCCCTCCCGCCGAAAGGGCAGTTATAGGGCGGCTGCGGGGCCGCCCCTTCCCTCCCCGCCGGCCGGGCGGGCAGCGGGGTGGGGCCTGCCCGGGCCGCGGCACCGCCCACAAGAGGCGGGCGGAGCCGCCGTGACCGCCTTCAGGAGCGGGCCGCGGCGACTGGAGGTCGATGAGGGCTGCGGGGTAGCTGAGGGGCGGCGGTGGCCCCGCACCCCGGGCCGGGCGAGGGAGAGGGGCCGGGCCGCAGCGTGCGGCACCACCCCTTGTACTTTGCGCTGCTGCTGCCGCGGGGCAGCGCCGGCCTCCGCTGGAGGCGTCAAGGTCCTTCACGCTTGAAGGAGCAGCAAAGAGCAGCGGCTCGCTTTGGGCCGGGAGAGGAGAAAGGGGTAAACAGGGACCGAGGTCAGCCCTGGCGAGAAGACCTATGGTCCCAGCTTTTTTCCAGAAAGCTCCTGGGGAAGAAAGGTGGGATCTTCCTCTGCTTATCTGGCCTCTGAGGTGACTCTTTCCCATGATTTCAGCTTCCAGATCTGCACCCTCAGTTTTCAGCCAAGTGTCAGGAGTGAAAGAGCTTCCACCTTCAGGCTGTGCTCTGAGCCCTGGGCCAGATGGGGACAAGCTGGTAACTGCAAACAGCTGCAATACAGTAAATAAACAGCCTGCAAACAGCTGTAATACAGTCAATAAGGGCTGTGCTCTAAAGATTTCCTTGTGCAAAGGTGAGAGCTGTAGAACAAGTAACAGCAGCCTGCAAAACCACAGCCTCTCCAGACTAATCTCTTAGGTAAACTGAGCATCCATGTACAGGCCCCATGTGTAGACTGTCTGGCAGTATTAGCCCAGAAATGCTCCAGAGCTGTCCTTGTGAGGATATTTACCCTCAAGGATTGCTATGTCCTGGAAATCTGTAACCACTAAATAATTCCTGAAACAGCCAGATTCAACAGATGCAATTGAGAAAGATAGCTTCTGTTTCTCAACAGTCTTGCCAAAACTACAAGGGGAAAACAGACTAATGGTCAACGGTGTTGCCCAGTTGTATGTATGATGATACCATCTCTATCCATGTAGCTGGGACTTCCACAAAAGGAATTACAATAAAGTGGAGTGGGAAGCTTGCTATTTGAACTGCAGAATCTCTGAATATTTGTCTAGTTTAACCTAAAGGTGATGTCTGCTGTTGGCCATATCTGCAAAAAGCTGATTACCTCCAGGAGCTGATGACCATGGTCCTGAAATGAACTTTTTCCATGCAGAAAGAATGCTTTAGAGTCTTCGCTGATGCAGAGAAGAACATGGAAGAAACATATTTAGGAAGCAGTGACAAGGTACACACATCTACCTCACTGTAGTGCTCTGTGAGAAATGGCAGCCGTACTATTGCCTGTCACCCTGGTGATGGCAATGCTATAGTAGCATTGCTAATGTCACCAAAATAGATGGAGTAATGCTGAAATGTGTATGGCTATGGAAACTGGTGATGGCTTGTGGTCTTAAAATACCAGCACTTCCTTTGGCCTTTACAAAACTGAAGTGGTGAGCTGTTATTTCACTGCTCTTTCTGTTATGATATTTATTACAGCTACCAGTTTAGTGTGCAGAAGACTCATCTCCACCCTATTTTAGCTTGTAGGCTTAATTGAGCTCCAGTTTATGTTTCACCTGTTTGTTACCAACAACGTACCAGGTGTTTCTCAAATTTACCTTTTCCTGGAAACCTTCCTAAGCTTTCAAGCATGCAAGCCCTTCTTCAACACAAATGCTTTAAAATAGAAGCATTAAGCTTAAAACTACATACACTTGTGGTCTTTATTGTCCAGGTAAAAATAGTTGATACATCTGGGTTAGTGGGAAATTTTGCAGGTAAAAGGAAGTGGGGAGTTGTGATGAATAATATGAAGCTATAAGTATTTTACAGAAAAAAAAATAAATCAGATATATATATCTGGCACTCAAAGACCTTAATTGTAGGAATGGGGGCAGATAAATTCTGGCCTAAAACAAAGTTATCTGTATTAAGCCTTGTATTGGTGTCTAGCTCAGATACTGGATTGGCTTCTAATAGTCACATTTGGAAGGTATATGGTAGTTTCTTTTGAGGATCAGGTGTGAGATCCAGTATAAGGAGGATAAAGTTCATTTCAAGGAAATCTGGTAGGTCTTGAGGTCTGTTGTAATGAGATTTGTTATTACTGGCCAATTATAAAGCAAAATTAGCAAGGTAACTGAGGAGGTTAAGTGCTAAGAAGTACAGTCTGCCTGAGCTGAGAAAGAGCATGTGTACCTTCAGGCAAAACAGCTTAACTGCCTGAGTTATTCAGTAAGCCAAAGGAAAAACATGCTTCCTGTGTGAATGTGGCAGGGCTTTTTGTTTCCAGGTCATACTAACTTAATTTGTACTCTGTCCTGCAACTTTTATATAACATTTAACTCAATTCCAAGGTAAAAGTATGTATTGTGGGATGGCCCAAGAAATGTCTTCCATTTCCAATTTTTATGACTTACCATTCCAACAGAAAGAAATTTTGGGTCCCTCCAGGTTGTCAATCTCTCTCTCATGCTGAGTGGCCCAAAACTTGGCACAGAACTCCAGATGCAGCCTCACAAATGCCAAGTGGAGGGGAGTAATCACTCCCTTTATCTGCTAGCTGTAATTGTCTTGATAATGCAGCCCAGCATAACAGCCTTCTGTTGGTTTTCATCACTGCAGGGGGCCTTGGATGACTTGTCCATAGGACTCCCAAGCCTTTTTTTTTTCCACAGATGCTACTTCATTTTTCAGTCTCCAGCCTGTACTGATTTACACAGTTACTCTGTCTCAGGTGCAGGATTGAGCATTTGGCTTTGCTGAATTTTCAGCCCATTTCTCAAGCCTGTTGAGGGCCCACCTTGCATTTCAGGTTGGGCCATTATTCTGCTTTTACTTTGTCCCTAAAGATCAGCCAGCTCTCCTGGGCTCCTTTGCACTTCAGGATGGCCTACCAGATCATTGAAGAAGACAAAGTCTGCCCCACTAAAGTCAGAGCCTTTACTCTGTCTTTTCCTCACTTCTGTAATATGAAGGAAACACGTCCTGTTTGCCTTTGTCACAGAGGAGAGTTGTGAGGCAAAGAATGACCATCAAAGAAATCAGCAATAATTGTTTTAATACAAATTCTAAAGCATGACTTAACACGGTCGGATGGCAGGGTTTACTCTATTACTTATAACATGGAAGAAATATACAGAGGAAAAATTATTGGGAATTTAGGGTTGAATGATTTTACACAGATTGGGACTGAAAGGGGTAAGGGAGGCCCCTGCCTTGAGTCAGGAGTTCTAAGCAAATCACACACAAACAGATATGCAGATATAGAGTCTAACCTAGACTAAGATGCTTACTTTTCTGCAGATTATAGTAAATTTTGGCACACAGTGATTGTCAGAAGCTTATAAAATCCAGTTATAGTCAATTACCCATGTTTCCCTTCATCAGCTTTTACAAGCAGACAGACTTTGCCTTTGTTGGCCTTTGCAAGCCAATACTCTCTTTTTTCCCCTTCATGTGCTTTACCAATGGACAGCCTGAGTCTGCTCTGAGAGTCTTTCCCCAGCTGAGGGAAAGATGCTGCACCCCAATCACGTGCTGCAAGAGACCTCCAAGGGGCCTCACTTAGGATCAGTATTTTTAGGGTCACAAGATGATGGGTTTTGGTCCTTATTTCTTCATTGTGACCATTTTATTAGGCAATCTTGTCACCCTTTGAAGCGGGCTATGATCCAGGCAGGAGCTGTGGTTATATTTCCCCAGAGCAGGAGTTTCATGTGCAGGTAGGAAGCACCTGATTGTTCTAGCCCACTGTACTTGTGATGGGAAGGGAATGGATCACTTTAACTCACTGCCTTATTAGACTAGTTCAGAAAGTACCAAGATGTTCCAATCCCACTGTAATATGTAAATAAACAAGAACACAGTGGCTGGTGCCAACATCACAATGTGACCCAAGGAGAAGGGGTTTTGCACCATCACAGCCTTGCACTCAGATATACCACAGAACTGCTTGCTCAAAAGTAGGAAATACTTTGTAATATCTGTTTGCTTTCTTTGGTTGCACAAAGACCAAGATTTAAAGATAGCAGCATTTGTAACCAACAACACAGCATCAGACTTGTGCTATCATATACCTAATAAGGCTAGACTAATGTTTGATTAATGCTTAATTTTTAGTTAGTAACAGATGGATTACTTTGTAGCTGCAGATAAATCAGTGCTTGTTTGTTTGAGACTCACCTGCTGCCTCAAAAGAAATCCCAGTTGTGACAGTCCCTTCTTCCCCAGTAATAACAGCCACACCTTTTCCTTGAGGGTCCTCACTGTTGCTGTCTCAGCCACTGCAGCCAAGGCAGTGTCATTTGCTGACCAGCTCTCTCATTTGCAAGTAGCAAATCTAGGAGAGTATCTCCTGTAGACAATCTTTTCAGTAAAAAAAAAAAAAAAAAAAAGGTCCTCAATATCCATAAAAACTCCTGGATTATTTGTTTCTCCTCCACAGTGCCCTTTCAGATGAGAGACTGAGGGAACTGGGGCT
>VYZU01075911.1:16611-34815 GCA_013401355.1 Ceyx cyanopectus | reverse complement strand
ACCTGTGGGGAGGAGCAGACATGGTGTGGGCAGGTGACCATAAACTGATCAATGAGATATTCCACCCCATATACATCATATTCACTATAAAGGTGAGGGACATATTTGTACATATTTAATTTTATTGCTATTCTTCTCACTAAAGCTGGTTTAGTTTTCTTTTCAAATTTAGAAGCCTCTCTCCCTTTTTCCCTTTCTCTTCCCCTCTGGGAAGAGAGAAGGGTTAATAGAGAGTATTTGTTATTCATCTAGGTACTGTCCCTGCTGTAACACTTGACTATGTACCTTTTGTCCTTATTTCAATCATATGTATACTTTGCAAATCAAGATGTAATAGAGATGCTTAGAAAGGCAAAACAGAGATACACTGTCAAGGGAATCTGGGATAACTCAATGTACAGTTTACAAAACTCAGTGGGCTTTTGTATGCAAACAAACGGCTTTGGATGGGAGTGAAGTAGGAAAAGAAAGAGCAAGTTGCAAATAATGTATTTCTCAAATTCAATATGCAGAAGGCATATGCAGCAGAACATACATTTAACTATAAGCAATGAACTAAACGGGAAACGTTAAGGGTCAGAAGTATGTGCAAATATGCACATTAATCAGGAACAGAACAAAACCAGTTATCATATCCTGAATGTGTGTCTGCAATTAAGTTATCTTTGCAATTGTAATAAAAGGTAAACAGGCTGTGGATACTCTAAGCAAAAAAATATGAGATTATATTTCTATTTGTTTCAGAAGCAAAGATAGTGTAAATTACTTCCACATGGAAAAAAATCTTAGTTAGCTAGTGACATGAGGGCAGGGAGCAAACATGAGAACTGCAATTATGTTTGACCTATGTTCAGTCTAGTCTGTTGCACTATTTGGAAGATTCAAGCACCACATCCCTCAGCTAGGTGTAAAAGCTTCCAGAAAAATAGAAACCTAAAACTGTGCTAAATCCTATTACTGAAGGAGTTCATGATACTCTCACACTTGATAGACTGTTCACTGTAAATACACATAAAACTGCTGTATAATCCTTCCTCCTTTGGACCTTTCCACTTCTCAAAGCCTATGAAAAGCTTATTGAAGGACAAGTTATAGTGCATTGAGCCATATGCCTGTCATGCTGGTATCACTTCCAATACCATGTGCTTCCAGCAGCAGGTATTCTTTGGTTAGCTCTCATTTCATACCTTAAGCTGCAACTTTCCTGGGCATAAAAACCTATTTTTGGTCTTGCATGAGTAGGAGAACTGATGAAAAGCAACTGTACAAATGACCTCTTAAGGGAACAGCATGCATAGTTAACTAGACCTGCCAGATCAGTGACAGAAGTATATCTAATGGGGGAGGGCAAGATGGTAGTCATACACAGGTATGGAGGACAAAAAGTGATCTGAGAGAGGAAGCGCATAGCCAGCTTGGAGCATCTTGTTCAAAATGGTTTGCCATGTGGCCAGGCATTTGGTAACCATCTGAAACAAGGTACTCCACCTATGTCCCAATTTAGTAAGGGCTTTTGATGAACACCTAAGTATAATTGTCCTGACTTCAGTAAAAATGTTCTTCTTTTCAAGATAAGACATTGACTTAATTTCCTGAATGGGTTAAGTCCTACAGAGCTAAACATACAGATATGATGAATGTTAGTTCAGGTGGGGGATTATGCCATCTTGAGACAGATGTTCATAGGCCACTGAATGCATCAAAGTCAATGGTACTAAAAGAGGGTCAAATTTGGTCCTGTTTCTACATTTATACATCCTGCTGCATTGTCTTTTCCCTTCCTTCTTTGCATTCCACTGCATCACTTCACTACACACTGATGAGACAGAGCCTCTTCAGGGAGCAGCTAGAGATTTGAAATTCACATCACTTTTACCCTTAAGCCTGTCAGATGATCAGATAGCTGAGAAAGTGCTAATAGCTTATGCTCTGGTGAAATATGTTTTTCTGTACATGATTACCTTTGTATTTTGTTCTCCTTATCCCTGATTGTCAGCATTTTAATTAAAAGTAGAGCTGTGAGAACATGGGAAAACCTGTCTGCTGAATAAGGCTGACTTTGATTTAAGTTAGTGTACTAAGCTTGTAAATTTGGAACCCAGTTTTCTGCTGCTATCATCTGGAGTGGTACCATGGAGCTTGATGCTGAGCAGTGCAGCTTGCTTTCCAAGACACTTCTAGCCCCCCAGATACGACAGAGGGAGCATAGATAGCAAGTAACCCTTGATGATTTTTTTCAAAGATGGTTTAAGCTGCTATTGCCTCTCTGACTAAAAGTTTACACTAGGAAATAGGGAATGTCCACTGAGCTACATGTGCTAATCAGCTCCTCCATGGACAATTTACTTGTGCTTAGAGGCTCTGTCTTGTCTGCTTTATAGCTGGGTTTAAGAGCTTAATATCTACAACTTTTGCCTTTCAGGGACTACTGACCGTGTAGATAACACAAGTAAACTCAGTTACTGTAGTTCACAGACTTCCATATTTTAATGTAAACTAATCCAGTGGTTGGAACTTTTATGTTCATGCAGTCACCTCTGTCATGAGGCTGAAACTTTCAAAGCAAATTCAGGAAGGTCAGGTGCATATGGCAACCTCTCTCATGATCACAACTTGAATCTATGAAGCTTTTAAGACCCCTCCCCTCAAAGAAAATGGCATGCTCACACATGGAGATACACTCCTCCCTACTGTGGGGAAAAAGTAGTGCTGCAGAAGGATGGGAAAGACAACAAAGGGCAGTAACCTTTTAATTTGCCACCATAATATTTGCTAATTTATTTTCCAGCTTCTGTGGTACCTTACATAAGGCTTCATTATATGAAAATCCTCAGTAGCCTAATTTATCAACAGCAGCTCTGTCTTTGATAGGGCTGGTCAGTTCAAAGCTCAGGGTTTTTATGATTTAAAAAAAATGCCTTTTTGATTTAAAAAAAAAAAGCATTCCATCATAAGTAGAAAATCATAGAATCATAGAATGTCAGGGGCTGAAAGGGACCTCAAAAAGATCATCTAGTCCAACCCCCCTGCCAGAGCAGGANTATGCCATCTTGAGACAGATGTTCATAGGCCACTGAATGCATCAAAGTCAATGGTACTAAAAGAGGGTCAAATTTGGTCCTGTTTCTACATTTATACATCCTGCTGCATTGTCTTTTCCCTTCCTTCTTTGCATTCCACTGCATCACTTCACTACACACTGATGAGACAGAGCCTCTTCAGGGAGCAGCTAGAGATTTGAAATTCACATCACTTTTACCCTTAAGCCTGTCAGATGATCAGATAGCTGAGAAAGTGCTAATAGCTTATGCTCTGGTGAAATATGTTTTTCTGTACATGATTACCTTTGTATTTTGTTCTCCTTATCCCTGATTGTCAGCATTTTAATTAAAAGTAGAGCTGTGAGAACATGGGAAAACCTGTCTGCTGAATAAGGCTGACTTTGATTTAAGTTAGTGTACTAAGCTTGTAAATTTGGAACCCAGTTTTCTGCTGCTATCATCTGGAGTGGTACCATGGAGCTTGATGCTGAGCAGTGCAGCTTGCTTTCCAAGACACTTCTAGCCCCCCAGATACGACAGAGGGAGCATAGATAGCAAGTAACCCTTGATGATTTTTTTCAAAGATGGTTTAAGCTGCTATTGCCTCTCTGACTAAAAGTTTACACTAGGAAATAGGGAATGTCCACTGAGCTACATGTGCTAATCAGCTCCTCCATGGACAATTTACTTGTGCTTAGAGGCTCTGTCTTGTCTGCTTTATAGCTGGGTTTAAGAGCTTAATATCTACAACTTTTGCCTTTCAGGGACTACTGACCGTGTAGATAACACAAGTAAACTCAGTTACTGTAGTTCACAGACTTCCATATTTTAATGTAAACTAATCCAGTGGTTGGAACTTTTATGTTCATGCAGTCACCTCTGTCATGAGGCTGAAACTTTCAAAGCAAATTCAGGAAGGTCAGGTGCATATGGCAACCTCTCTCATGATCACAACTTGAATCTATGAAGCTTTTAAGACCCCTCCCCTCAAAGAAAATGGCATGCTCACACATGGAGATACACTCCTCCCTACTGTGGGGAAAAAGTAGTGCTGCAGAAGGATGGGAAAGACAACAAAGGGCAGTAACCTTTTAATTTGCCACCATAATATTTGCTAATTTATTTTCCAGCTTCTGTGGTACCTTACATAAGGCTTCATTATATGAAAATCCTCAGTAGCCTAATTTATCAACAGCAGCTCTGTCTTTGATAGGGCTGGTCAGTTCAAAGCTCAGGGTTTTTATGATTTAAAAAAAATGCCTTTTTGATTTAAAAAAAAAAAGCATTCCATCATAAGTAGAAAATCATAGAATCATAGAATGTCAGGGGCTGAAAGGGACCTCAAAAAGATCATCTAGTCCAACCCCCCTGCCAGAGCAGGATCACCTAGACCAGATCACACAGGAATGCATCCAGGTGGGTTTTTAATGTCCCCAGAGAGGAAGACTCCACAAACCCCCGGGCAGCCTGTTCCAGTATCTGTCACCCTCACTGTGAAAAAAATTCCTCCTCATGTTTACATGAAACTTCCTAAGCCTCAGCTTCCAGACATTGCTCCTTGTCCTGTCATCGGGCATCACTGACAAGAGCCTGGCTCCATCCTCCTGGCACTCACCCTTTATATATTTATAAACATTGATGAAGTCCCCCCTCAGCCTCATTTTCTCCGAACTAAAGATAAAATGTACTATTTCATCATAGGACAGTGAGAAGATTATTTTTTTTTTCCCCAGGTGGAAACATGCTGTGAAGAAATCATAACAGAGCAGTAACTGACTGCTAAGGTAAAACAATGATTGGATAGAAAAAAAATACAAGATAAAAGAAAGTAAAACAATAAGATAAAAGATGATACAGCAAAAATATCATGAGGAAAGAACTGTTCATGAAGTAATAGCATGAGGACACAACAAAATAAAATGGGATGGAAAAGAATTAGCCTGATATGTTTAATGATGCTGCTGTGCATAGGAAGAAGTGTTATGATGATATATTGCAGCAGCAAAAGACAATGTTGGGTTACACAGAATATAATACATAAAAGGACAAAGTAGAAAAATGCTGCCATAGACTGGAAAGAAGACAAAGCCTTCTGATATTTATATTTTAATTATCTCATTCTAATTCTGTGGAGCTGGAGCAAATGGCACTGTTCATATGGAGACGTAATTTAATTGAAGATACCTGATATAAATAACCTAAAGGTGCTGGCAGAGATAGCCAGCAGAAGTTCTCTACAAGCAGGAAAGCCCTGTTCCCTGTCTGTACAGTGGCATGGCTCATACATGACTGAGATCACGTTATGAATGAGAGCACCACTTGAACCCCGTCTCTGTGAGCAAAGACAAGATGCGGATGCAAATGCTTTATTTCACTGTAATGTAATGTACTGCTGGCTCCCTAATAATACAATCCAGTAATTCTACTGTGTTTATGTATTGCCATATTTAAACCAAGGTAAAAGTCACTGAAGTTTAGACAATTTTAGACAGTTTCAGGGTGTCTGTGATTTTAGGATGCTGTGCTTTCTCTGGCAGGAAAGTAGGCTGCTGATATTCTTGGTTCATCTTTGCTCACAGAGGTAAAATTAAAGGCCTTGAGACTCCTGCTGTTAGAAAAAGCTCTCAATTTCTCACTGTTAAAATTCAATCTGATTTTTATCTTTTTCACTAAAAATCTGTCAACAGAAAATAAACAATTCCCATCAAAGTGTTATATTAGTTTCTGAGGTGCATACATTCAGCTGGTAGATGAAGAAATTCCAATAAATTTAAATTGGGGTGGGGTTTTTTTGTTTGGGGTTTTTTGTTTTGTTTTTATTTTTATTTTCTAGGAAACTAAGCAATAATAAAGAAGGGCATATCTATAACTCACTCAAAAAGAAAATAATCAGAGAGAAATTCTGATTCACTGTTAGATTACTTGTAACTTATTTTCTTATTATGACCCTGGTTCTGGCTTTCTCCTTACACTGGTGTAAGACTGTCAACCTAGTTATCATTCATCTTCTGTGGTGGAAGCAGGAACAGAGCACTTGCTATGAAGAACTTATAACTGAAATCAGAAGATTTCTTTGCAGTACAGGATGAGATCTATCAGTAGCCAATGGGACTATCCTGATTCGTGAACAATACAACTCCACTTTTCATATGTAGGATAGCAGTTTTCAAACAGAGAATGTATAAAGCAGACTTCAGGTCTGTTTTAGCATTTGCAAGTCACACTTTGAAAACTGACTTATGCTTTATTTATAAAGAAAAAAAAATTATACTAACATTATTTCAATTACTTTAAAACTATAAAAAACATGTGGATTGTTGATTGTGGATTATTTCACTGCAGCTTTTACATTACATGACTTCAAGAGAATTTTAAAAATGATCGGTTTGTAGTTTTAAGTTAAATCCACATTTTGTGAAATCTTCACCTTTCTCAGACCTTTGAGAATAATATCTGAACAGCCTATTTTTCTATTTTCAAGCAATAACGTTATTCAGATTAGGATGCTATGGTCTGAGATAAAATTTAAGATTTTATCTTTCCTTGTTACACAAGTTTATTTATAGCTTTTTCTCCTCTTGAGAACTTCTACTAGAGCTGCACAAACAAGTAGTTTAGAAATTTCTGTTCTTCCCCTGCAAGGCAGCTCTGCTTAATGCTGGCTCATTTTAAGTAGCTTGGTCTCTGAATTATGATCCAGATTAGCTTTCTTTTTCTTGGCCAAATAATTTACTATACCTCTGTCCACCCTGTCCTTTTTCTGGAGATCACTTCCCGCAGAGCAACAGTGGCAAAGTGTGTCTGCTCTTCTGAAAATGCAGTTCACAACCTGGTCTACTAACATAAATTGAAATTGATGGTGGGTTAATACTCCCAGCTGCAAACTGTAGCAGCTAAGTCTTTACTACAACTCCTATTCTGCTGGCTTTGCCGTGGGGTTCACAACCTTCTTGAAAGGACAGGGAGCCCAGGGACAGGCTTAACCACTTCCTGAAACCAAAAGGAACTATGAAACTGAGCCTTGATCTTTAAGAGTTGCCTACTTATTGTTTTCTCACAAATCTTTGTTCTTGCTCATTTTCTGTTCATCTTGGATTCCTAATAAGAACTTTAATCCCAGTTCTTCCTTCCATAGTTTCACTTCTCAGAATTACCTAGATAGCCTAATTAACTAATTACATTGGTTTTGCTTGCAATATAAAAGAGGAGTGGAAGAGAATGGCAGTGTTCTAGGCAGATATAAAAGTACAGCTGCAGTGGAGAACATGAAATACTAAAGAAAACCTGCTACAAGAATCCCAATGTGCAACAGAATATTTCCCTTTACAGGCACCAGATCACACTATCACTGATTAGAGCAGACTATACATACTAAAAAATTAAAACCAAACAAAAAACCCCAAAAGGCTTGTGAATGACTAAATTAAATAAATGAAAAAAAGCAAAGAAAATTATCAGAACACAGCATTTTGCTTGTCGAGAAAATGCAAGCAAATGACAAACTTGAGGTTTATTCACAATAGCTTCCTTAATGAAAGTTGCTTCAATGCTTTAGTGCAGAACATTGTCTAAGGGGAAACAAGGAAGAGAATAGAGAGCAAGTAAAGATCTGAGTATTAAACTCATCTTCTCCCATGGGCTACATTTAATGCTTGTAATGCACTGGGGATATTTACTGTGCAGCATTTAATGGCACTTAAAATCATGCTTTGTCCCCTTAGTGTGTTGAGGAAGTGCCCTCTGTATAATCGAAAACCTGTAGGAAAAATAGATTTATCCACAGCTGCTAATGGCTCTCCTTTGCTTTCCATGGGTTCTTTATTCATCCAAAAATATTGTTTCCTTCATCCAAAAATATTGTTTCCTACCTAAAAAATATTTATCAGACTGGAAAGACATACAAGGAAGTTTCTTCCCAGGAGGGATTAAATGAACACAAATCTCGCAACTTTCGGGAAAAAAAAGTAAATATCAGTATTTTATCCTTGCTTTTTTATAAGTAGATCATCCAGAAAATAAGAGTTGAGGACAGAAACTGAAGTCTTTGACATTTATCTCACAAATGTTTAAGACCTTTCCTGATGAAAAGGTAATAAGTACAAAGCCACATAAATTTAAATACTACAGTATTTCAGAATGCTGTAATTTCAGAATATAATAATACAGAAAAATTTAAGTAAATTAATGTATTAATGAGTTCCACTGTTTTTCAAGATATCAGGTCCTGGGTTAAGATTCAGGACAAGAATATAAGAGATCTGAATTTAGGACTGTGTTCAGTCCCAGAATGTGTGTGTCTTCAAGCAAGTCCCTTTGAACCAGATTACAAAGATGCTTCCACACTAAAGGAAATAAATGGAGATGTAAATAGTTTATGTACGAAATGGACATCTTCATACCTTTGAAAAATCCCACATGGAACCATAGCAGCCATTTGACTCTGTTTCCAACTGCCTATTAAAAAAACTTTAAAAAAATCAAGCCCTTAATTCCTCTTAATTTTAGTGAACTAGGAAGAAAAACATTTTTCCCCCCCCCCGTTGTCTATTTAATTTGCAGCTTAAAGCAGGACTTCTCTTACTGAATACAGAGTCCTCTACCCATCTTCATAAACAGCAGTCAATAATTACCTGCATGCCTAGGGCTACAGTCAAACTACTTCAAAAACCTGGTGCTGCAGTACGGAAGAAGTTTCATGAGCAGAGAAAGAGCTATGTAAAAGGAGATGCAACTCCAGCTTGTATTCTCATGGAAAGAAAGCATTTGGGTTCCTGATGCCACCAGAAAGCTGTAGTGTAAAAAGGAATTTGAGTATTCTTTTGTGTGTATAAGGATGGAGTGATGGAAGAGAATGGAGTATTTTTTAAGCTTCCAAAGAAATCAGATGCAGTTTTGCACTGAAATCAAAGTAAAAATCCTGCAGAAAATTAATGCAAAGATTATAACAACAGACAATACTTGTCCTTGCTAACACATGACTTTCTTCTTCTGTTTGACCATTGTGTATAACTGTGAATGGGTCAACATCACAGGCAGAAAAGATGGCAATGCAGCCTCCTAGCCAGTGTAGATGATGTGACTCAGAGTCCTGTAATGGACTAGCTGATGACAGTGATGGCAGGGGAGAGAAAGTCCCCTTGGCACTGACCAGCAGTCCACTCCCACACACAACAGAGCAGAGGAATACACACTCATGGGACTAACAAGCTTCCGAGTGTGTCAGAGCTGTAAGAAAACCAGAGTCCAGAAGAAAGAAAAGTCAGAACCTGGAGAAAAATATTCTTAGCCTGATAGGTCTGAAAAATGCAGAGAAGAAAGTATAGACAACAAGATGTTATAGTAAACAAACTTAAAAATATGAACAAAAACTCAGAAAAGAAAGAAAACAAAAGCTCTAAATGTTGCCCTAGAACAAACCATTGGCAGTTGAACAGCTGCACTTATAAATGCCATGCTCAGTTCTAGACATCTGAAAATCAAGACTTTCCTTTCCCCATGACACAAAGCACTGCACTGTTTTGTTCTGTGATTTTTTTTGTGTGCTTGCTTGCTGCAGCTGATCTCAATCCTTTATAGTTTTACAATGCTCAGTAATAAGAATCCCATAATCCAGCTGCATTTCCCACATGCTGGGACTGCAATCTTCTTATTACATTGTCTAGCCAGCCAAAGATTCACAGTAAATTTCTGTAGTTTTGAATATAGATAGCTCTCTACTTTAAAACCTCCAGAGATGGCTTCAAAAATATTTTTTATGGTACCCTCACAGGTTTGATTAATATTGTAACGAGCCAGCACTTCTATTCTCATAGCAACAAGGTGAGGCAGAGGTGTACTAATCTTTCACAGTTTACAAACAATGAACCGCAGCATAGACAGAAATTAAGGTTGTCTACATGATAGGGGCAAATGTTTCTGGGCCCTGAACTGATATAAAAAGAGCCAGTCTGGCCTCAAAGTCACTAAGTTGTATTAGTCTGGGACTTCCAAATCAAGACAGGCTTATGCATGAGGTCAGAGGGTGGTCAGTCTTCTCCTAACTACAGTGACTTATCTGTCAATGAGCCATTTCTAGGTTAGCCAAGAACCTATGGCAGGAATTCATCCTAAAAATTAAGCTTTTTGCTTCCCAGGGAAATCCTTGGGGAGTTATAAAACCACAAAAAAATATAAAAGATACTTTGATATCCATGCAAATATTTTCCATTTTCTTTCTTACTCCTCAATTCTTTCTTATATGCTGTGGCAGATTACAATTAATGCAAAACTTAGGCCATAATTTAACATAGCACTAGCTGCATTAAATTGTATCACACCAGTCATTTGTCTTCTCACTCAACTTTCAGCTATTTGGAAAAAAGAAAAACAAACCCAAAGAAACCACCACATCATGGACATCCTTATTTTTGGAGATAAAAAAAAAAAGGGGGGGGGGGATTGGGTAAAATTAATTACAAACGGANACAGAAAACACGGCAGAACTCTGCAGAACAGAAACCAAATGAAGAAACAGCAGCATATTAGATGAAGAGATAACATCACTTAAAGCACATTATGTATACTATTTAAAATAGTCAATAGACTCTCAGAAAACTTTAAAAAAAAATTGATTGGTGAAATAAGTAATGTAAAGGTATATATGCAATGGATGCAATGTATTAAATTTATTTTTAATAATTAATCTCAAAAAACTTTATTCTTTACTAACTGATGGTTGTTCTTCAGGTCTGTTTGAAAAATATATGCAGCTTAAAGAAGGAAAAAAAAATTAATAGAAGTCTCAGCTGCAGTGTTATTAAACAGGACATGAATGAAACAGAGTCCATTTTTACACTTCAGAGCACACACTATACAGCTAGTGTTGCAAAATAAAAAACATTCCCATTCAAGTTCAGAAAACAACAGTTTCAAACCTTATCAGGGTCTGTGCTTTTAAAACACTTCCAGCAGCAACCACTGTCAGAGACCAGCAGCAGCTTAAATGGACTGAGACTAATTTTTTTTTGTGGAACTAGTACAGGAACTTGTAGCCTTTTCTGACTTACAACTGTACAGGATTTATTTGAGAGACACAGATTGCTCAAGAAAGTTGCCATAGTCAGAGTTGAATCTAATAATGGATGCATATGCACTTTTTTAGGAATAATCCACTGATCTTAAAAAAAAAAATAAAAATCTAGACCACAGGTGGACAATGGGCTGCAATAGCTCTTAAATACAATTACTTTTACTACCAGTGTTCATGTTTAGGATATCAGCTCAGAAATAGGATTTATGTTAGCATTTTGAGCTAGGATAAAAACTGTGACTAAGAAATTGGTATTTTTGGGAAGCAAAACATAGCTTGGTTTTAATCAGGCTGCCCCATATAACCATTTCTTAAGAAAAGCAAGATATTGCACTGGAAATGATGGAAAAACTGCTCTCTCTGTGTAGGCATCAGTAGGTAACTGTCCAATTCTGAGGACATACAGGCTGTGATCTCCCAGGGGTATGCACTATGTCTAACACAATGTATTCATTGACACCTTGGTGTAAAGGAAGATAAGGTACACTGCATATTATGGATTATTCTAAGCACTTGGGATGACAGGATCATAATTCCTAGTGATTTTGACCCTACTAAACTGGAGAGATAGTTTGAAATCAGTGAAACGAAATCTATACACCATTTTCAATTTTTTTTGAAAAGATACTGAAATCCTTTCATGCACTTTATAATAATAAATATATAGAAGACACTGACATTAACAGTAATGTAAAACTGGTGTAAATGGAAAAAAAACCACCAAGATCTGCTCTACTGAAACAAACACTGTGGATCTTAATCTTAAATTCACAAACCTCTGAATCTGATCTTCAAAAGTAAGCCCAGCTTTCTATTTATGTGTGAATAACTTAGAAATACTGCTGCTGATCACAAACAAATGCAAGATATAATCTGATTCTCTACAAGCAAAACAGGAGGAATTTAACTAAGACAACTGAAAACATTGCACTTGTGAACAGAAAGTGTGGAAAAGGTCAGCATGTCTGCCTTCCTTTTTTTAAACCTTTTTACAATTATATACTTTTCCTTGTTAATTTCAATGATTCTGCTGTACTTAATGGTAAACATGTCAACTTCTTTGTGTGACAAAAACACAAAATAGAATTTCATCTACACTGTAGCTGATGACAATATTCCTAACAACTTCACAAAGTTTTTCTAATAGTCTTCTACATCTTTGGATCCAGGCTGAAAGTTTGAATTTTTGACCATGCTTTGATCTAAATATATTATATTGTTTGCCTGAATAAAGCAAAATCAGGCATCTAGCTACACTTCTGTCAAGTATACTGTGCAATTTATTTTAGATTGCCTAGAAGTGACAACACAAGTAAAGCACATCAAACAGAAAGCTCTTGCTTACCTCAAACAACAAAATACAAGTTGCTCCCTTGGATGGGGTGAGGTGCTCCATGCTGACCTTTCACACTGATTCTTTTCTTTCAACAGTGCTGCTAAAATAAGCTCCCCTTTAATTTATCATTTTATAAGTGTCAGAAAAATCCATGGAGAGCTTAAATACAAGTGGTTTAGCAAGTTCTTAAACTTATTTTCTAATCAGGATAACAGGAAAAAAAATTGCAAGGACTTATTAACTAGGAGTTAATAAGGTCAGCCAGGCATGCACAGTTGTAAGTAATTGAGGCTCAATTACTGAAAAAGCTTTTCAGGTGTTTATCTTGCATAAGAGAAGGAACTGAAGAGTATGATTCTGAAAAGTTTCTATATTTGTCCAGCATGACACCAATGAAGCTTGCTGATTACTGATGAGATTAATACAAGCAATGAAATAAAATGTAGTGATTCTAATTGTTTTTAAAGTCTGTCACAATTCAGTCTGTAGAGCTGAATAAAAGATGGATGTCACAATTATATTTTCCAATATCAGAATCACAGAATCACAGAGTGTCAGGGGTTGGAAGGGACCTAGAAGATCATCTAGTTCAATCCCCTGCCAGAGCAGGGGCACCTAGACCAAGTCACCCAGGAACAGATCCATGTGGGGCTGGAATGTCTCCAGAGATGGAGACTCCACAGCCTCCCTGGACAGCCCCTGACAGGCTCTGCCACCCTCACTGGGAAAAAGTTTTTCCTTGCATTTCCCCTAAACCTCTTGTGCTCTGACTCCTATTGCCCCTTGTCCTGTCATTGGATGACACTGAGCGGAGTCTGGCTCCATCCTCCCTACACTCACCCTTAACATATTGACAGACACTAGTGAGCTCCCCCCCTCAGTCTCCTCTTCTCTAGGCTAAAGAGCCCCAGCTCCCTTGTTGCTTAGTGGTTGATGATAGGAGTTTAATTAGGATGGGGTACCCAGCTGCTGCCCTTCTCCTTCCTCCTTCCAGCTCATTCCCGACCTCTGCGGGCTGTGCCCCGGGTCCCCCCCGGCACTTACCGGGCATGGGGAGGCGTGGAGCTGAACTGGGCAGGGAGGTGTGGAACTGGGCAGAAAAGCGGCCGTTCTGTTAGAGAAATCTCCTGTTAGCTCTAAAAAACCCCACCCCGGACTGTGCGGTGAACTGTGTGTGAGAAAACCACCCCTGAGGGCAGAAACAGCCTTGGGTGTTGGGACCTTCACTCTGCAAATGCATGTGGTTGGGAAATTGGCTTGTTTTGGTTTCAAACTCATCCCGGAGCACAGAGCATCACTGAAGTTGTGTTCAGATAATTCCAGTTACAGCTTTTCCTATTTGTATTTATAAATTTAGTGATATTTAATCTCTGGGGTTATAGTAAATATAACAAAAAAAAAAATCTTAAAATTAGTCATGCAGAGTTCATAAAGTAAATTATTCACTGTCTTTTTTTGCCTCCCAATGCTTACTTCTTCCTCAGTAAGACAAGAATATATACCTTAAATAGAAGAATTCTTTGTGTTACACATGCTTGTTTTGTTGGTAATTATTTCATGCATTGCTTAATGGTAAGACATTTAATCCAAAATAAAAAATAAAAAAAGACATTTAATCCAAAATATATTGATACCATACCAATATAGAGAAAACAAAGACTTGTTTTGGAATTTGAGAAAGCAGGCATTCTTTATTATGAGGCCAGATGCACAGGGGATAGTTCCACCTAGCATGCATGACATATAGAATGCTCCATGCTACATTTACACACAAACTTAACAGAATTAGTAATTCATTGAACCCAGCCCCTTTATAGTAATTGGTTAATAATTCACGTGCAATTATAATACTGCTGACTCTGTACTTCCACTACTGCACATGCTTTAAGGGCCCAATGCTACCTGGGCCAGGGTTGTTTGACTTATGGGCATGAATTTTAGTATTACGATGAAGGTAGTTCAGCTAAAGCTTATGGAAGCCTTTAGCTCTCCTGCCAAGTTGACAGCGTACAGCTGATTAACATCTTCATGGCCTAGTGGATGTTCCTGCTCAAAGATAACAGGTAGGAACTTGGCTCTTTTAAAATGTCCATATAAGGCATAACAGAATGATTTTCTTATCAAATGTTGTCACAGACCTTGAGCATCTGGGACTATCTTACAAGGATGTTGTGCACATTAGTCCATACTTTTGCTGCTTCTTTATTTTCAAGGCCCTGATTGAGTAATTGTTTTCTCCAGCCCACACTCGTCAATAATCTTTGTTACCTCTTTACATGGCTTGTGACAGTTGATGAATTTCAAGATTTCAGCTATTCACCAACTCTTGTGTTATAGCAGGCATCAATATGGAGAGAAGCAGAATATAAATTAATAAAAAATTGTTGTCTATATTTTTCAGTGACTCATATCCAGGATATTCTTAGATATATCTATTGAAATATCCACTGTTTTAAAAGGAAAATAAAACACATTCTTTCAGAATATGATAGTCATTAATATTAATTTGCACTGTTACTACTTAAGAAAAAGATGTGCTTCATGATCTCTGTGACCTTTCCTTCCTAACATTAGTATTTTTGATAAAGTCTAAATACTAGCTGCTACATATAAATACTGTGATATTTCTTCACTGTTATGATAGACAATCTTCCAACTGAGCATAAAGTGAACAGGTTGGTTGGTAAATGTTTCATGCATAAGAGTATGTCTAGAAAATTTAAGAACTCCACAGGATAATGGAAAGAAAAAATAAAGACTAAATGTTGTATTGGCTTTCTTTCTTTTACAAAAACTCAGAATCTGGTATCAAGAATGACTTATTTCCTGTAGACTCATGAAATACTAAATCATGAATATCTGAAAAACCTTCCTAAATAAAAGAGAAAGCTATCACCAAAATATCAACTGAAGGCAAGGGTAAATATGAACAGCAACAACAAAAAAACCCCCTCTATATTGCTGCGGATCTGCACTAAGAAAGGTTTAAAAAATGAGCTTAAAAAAGCTCATTTAACTCCAAGCTGTCAAAGAAAAATGCTACATCTTTTAATAATACCACATAGGCAAACAACAGCAGCAGCAGATTGAGAAGGCTGTGTAAAATCCTAGCAAAGTCTCTTCAAAAAAGATGTTGGAGCTAAGGTTTGTTCTCAACATATATCAGTTATGCCTGACTGCATAGCAGGGCTAATTAATGCATATACAAAAAAAAAAAGAAAAAAAAAAAGAAAGTATTGCAATGTATTAGTGATGTATTAGTGTTAGGGAATAAAGGTTCAGGAACTCATACAAGAATATTCGTAGAACCTTTGCTAACTCTGTCTTTATAGATGTAAGCAGCTACAGCATCCCATACAAAATATTGAGTTGAGTAGGCATACAGAAAGTTCACCAAGAGGGCAGAGGGAAAACATGAAAATGCAAGAGAAAATATGCCAAAACTTGAAGTGCGGGAGCAAACTCACAAAGAGGAAATAAACAGAATGCAAAAGACCTATTGATACTGTAGAGGAAAAATATGATAATGGAAAGTGCCCTGCATATGAGGTCATAAGCAATAATTGTAGCGAGAGAAAATCATGTCAAAGGTTGTAGATGAAAAAAACAAAGTACAAAGGCATCATATCAAGGGAGCAGGCAGTGACTTAGGGGCTGAGATTTTGTGTGTCCAACATTAAGGCAGCACAAAAATAAATAAATGGTTTATAAAGCTCAGGCTAGCACACAATTCAAGGGCAGGCACAGAAACAACCAGAAAACTGAGTGTCAATGAGAAAGTAGAGCATCAGAGACTCTGCTGGCCCATAAAGAGTCACTTAGCTTTAAACAATGAAAAAACCCAATTCAACCAAGAGATGCAAAATTGCACTGAACCAAATTCAAATTTCACAGGTGCACAGGCATAATGCTACTATGATAATGTAATTTATAATTGGAATACAAAAGTAAAGTACATAGACCAAAGTATGGGTTGTAAAAATATGAGACATAGATGTCACCTGAAACAAGTGAACTTATGAACGTAGAGAAATTATTATTTAAGATTATTAATTTATTTATTAATAGAAAACCAAGAATGAGTAAACCACAAATATCTCAGAGCAGGCAATTCTCTACAATATTCCTATAGTAAAGCTGCTAAAAACTACCAAGCTCTATTTGGAAGACTGATACAAATTCCAAGGATGTTACACCTGGAAATAAATAGAATAATTCATCCTGTACAACATCTGTCTTGAAGAATACCCACTGCATTAAAACAAACAAACAAAATAGTGGGGAAATAAAGAAAATGAGGAAAAACTCCCAACCACCCCATCATTGCTGAACAAATACCAAGGCCATCATTGAGAAGGCAATTTGCAAAGGTCCAAGTAGTTTAAACAAACTATTATGCCAACATAATTACCAAATACCTCTACAGAAAGCTGCTTTAGACAACAAAACTTATNTTTCTTTCTTTTACAAAAACTCAGAATCTGGTATCAAGAATGACTTATTTCCTGTAGACTCATGAAATACTAAATCATGAATATCTGAAAAACCTTCCTAAATAAAAGAGAAAGCTATCACCAAAATATCAACTGAAGGCAAGGGTAAATATGAACAGCAACAACAAAAAAAACCCCTCTATATTGCTGCGGATCTGCACTAAGAAAGGTTTAAAAAATGAGCTTAAAAAAGCTCATTTAACTCCAAGCTGTCAAAGAAAAATGCTACATCTTTTAATAATACCACATAGGCAAACAACAGCAGCAGCAGATTGAGAAGGCTGTGTAAAATCCTAGCAAAGTCTCTTCAAAAAAGATGTTGGAGCTAAGGTTTGTTCTCAACATATATCAGTTATGCCTGACTGCATAGCAGGGCTAATTAATGCATATACAAAAAAAAAAAGAAAAAAAAAAAGAAAGTATTGCAATGTATTAGTGATGTATTAGTGTTAGGGAATAAAGGTTCAGGAACTCATACAAGAATATTCGTAGAACCTTTGCTAACTCTGTCTTTATAGATGTAAGCAGCTACAGCATCCCATACAAAATATTGAGTTGAGTAGGCATACAGAAAGTTCACCAAGAGGGCAGAGGGAAAACATGAAAATGCAAGAGAAAATATGCCAAAACTTGAAGTGCGGGAGCAAACTCACAAAGAGGAAATAAACAGAATGCAAAAGACCTATTGATACTGTAGAGGAAAAATATGATAATGGAAAGTGCCCTGCATATGAGGTCATAAGCAATAATTGTAGCGAGAGAAAATCATGTCAAAGGTTGTAGATGAAAAAAACAAAGTACAAAGGCATCATATCAAGGGAGCAGGCAGTGACTTAGGGGCTGAGATTTTGTGTGTCCAACATTAAGGCAGCACAAAAATAAATAAATGGTTTATAAAGCTCAGGCTAGCACACAATTCAAGGGCAGGCACAGAAACAACCAGAAAACTGAGTGTCAATGAGAAAGTAGAGCATCAGAGACTCTGCTGGCCCATAAAGAGTCACTTAGCTTTAAACAATGAAAAAACCCAATTCAACCAAGAGATGCAAAATTGCACTGAACCAAATTCAAATTTCACAGGTGCACAGGCATAATGCTACTATGATAATGTAATTTATAATTGGAATACAAAAGTAAAGTACATAGACCAAAGTATGGGTTGTAAAAATATGAGACATAGATGTCACCTGAAACAAGTGAACTTATGAACGTAGAGAAATTATTATTTAAGATTATTAATTTATTTATTAATAGAAAACCAAGAAT
>VYZU01075911.1:639-13038 GCA_013401355.1 Ceyx cyanopectus | reverse complement strand
TTCACACAACATTATCTAAACCTGTAGAGGCATCCTACAGATGAAACAATTACAAGGGCAGGAAAAACAGAATGAAAACTTTAGCCTGATATTAGTTATTAATATTTCATGGCATTATGGGAAAGTTATTTCAAGTGAGTCTCCATAGCAATCTGCTTTGTACTTGGTAATTCAAATTAATGTCTTGGCTAATGGACTAGATATTAAATTTGCACTTAAACTGGGGTGAAAGGGACTGCAAATCTGCTGGAGGAATTAAAATGGTAATAGCAAAGTGGAGAAATGCCCCAAAGCAAAGTGCAATTGCTTAGAACAAACCTCTGCATACAAGCAGGAAAGCAGGAGTAAGAGTCATGCAAGGCAGGAAACTGCCGGATGAGCAAAAGTTCTGCAGAAAATCATGGAGTGTTCACTGGATCACAATCTGGATACAAGTCAAAAATAGCATACTGTTATGAAAACTGTGCCACAGGAGGATGAGGACAGGCTGCAAGACTTAAATGGTACTCCCTCTGATTTTTTTAGCAGTCCCATGGCTTTAGCTAGAGTACTGTATTGAGCACTGGATGGCAGTATGGCAAGAACAAAAGCAGTACAAGAATAATATTTAGAAATACAGAGGACCTGACTTTTCAGGAAAATTGGATTCATTGGGGTACTTCAGCCTGAAGAGGACAAGGGTAAGGCAAAATACAGTGACGGCCTTCATATGTAAAGGCCAACTGTGAGCAAGAACAAAAGAATGCTTTGTGAAGTTCAGCTCTGAAATATAAAACAAGAAATAGTTGGCTCTGACTGCATCATAACATTCAGGCTAAACCTTAGAAAAGCTTTTGTACACTAAGAACAGTGAAACAATGATGAAATAAACTGCCAGAGGAGAGTACAGTACTTGCACCTTTGTACATAAAACAGGNGACAAACTAAAGACATCTAAAAATGCAGTGTTGATACCACATTTTGATGAAACTGTTCCTTATTTACCCAGTGCTGTGGTGGATTAACATAAACTTTCTCCAAACTACAGACAGATTCACTCAATAGCAACACAGCACCAGACATGGGTTGTTTCAAAGTAGCTGTTTCCTGGTTGTGAAACAGGTATTTCCCCACAGTCCCACCACAGGACTGACAGTTCCTTTGCTCACCCTCAGACTTTTTCTGTTGGATGACTTTAAACAGCTGCATAGTATCCTTTAATAGCTTACCTTTCCTTAGTAAAAAAAAAAAATCAGATTCCATTAAGAGGTAACTAGCTCATCCTTATCATCACAGAGACGTACCAAGGTGCTTCACTTGGGAAGTCAGGATTTAACTGTGGGACTCAAATGCTTAAAAGTTAGATGTTTCGCACCAAGTCCTTTACTAAATTTGTTTGGATTATTTGCAATCTGTATTTATAACTGTAGAGAGGTAAAGCATCTTAAAATGAAATAATTAAAGGAGGCACTGAAATGCACAAAGATAAAGCCAACAGGACTGTGAGAGATAATAGTTATCTGCAGTAATAAACATTAAATGAGAACAGTTCATGACTTGTGATAACATTTAATGTGAGGATATAAATCAGATTTAAAAAGTACAGTTGAAAGATGAAAAACACACACACAGCCAGACAGGAACAAAGAATATATAATGAGCCTTTTGTTATCTTCACTTTGTAATTGAGATAATTCTTGCCTTTAACAATATAGCCTGAGAGCAGCTCCTGCACTTTGCTGCAAGGCTGTAACAGACACAGTAACTTCTAAGGTTATGGATATTCCTGATTAGCACAGGTCTGTTAGGCACTGCTAAACCTGTTGCTTGCTGAGTCACACTGAAGACACAGAATTTGCCATGGTATGCTTTGAACTTTGAAACATTNTTCACACAACATTATCTAAACCTGTAGAGGCATCCTACAGATGAAACAATTACAAGGGCAGGAAAAACAGAATGAAAACTTTAGCCTGATATTAGTTATTAATATTTCATGGCATTATGGGAAAGTTATTTCAAGTGAGTCTCCATAGCAATCTGCTTTGTACTTGGTAATTCAAATTAATGTCTTGGCTAATGGACTAGATATTAAATTTGCACTTAAACTGGGGTGAAAGGGACTGCAAATCTGCTGGAGGAATTAAAATGGTAATAGCAAAGTGGAGAAATGCCCCAAAGCAAAGTGCAATTGCTTAGAACAAACCTCTGCATACAAGCAGGAAAGCAGGAGTAAGAGTCATGCAAGGCAGGAAACTGCCGGATGAGCAAAAGTTCTGCAGAAAATCATGGAGTGTTCACTGGATCACAATCTGGATACAAGTCAAAAATAGCATACTGTTATGAAAACTGTGCCACAGGAGGATGAGGACAGGCTGCAAGACTTAAATGGTACTCCCTCTGATTTTTTTAGCAGTCCCATGGCTTTAGCTAGAGTACTGTATTGAGCACTGGATGGCAGTATGGCAAGAACAAAAGCAGTACAAGAATAATATTTAGAAATACAGAGGACCTGACTTTTCAGGAAAATTGGATTCATTGGGGTACTTCAGCCTGAAGAGGACAAGGGTAAGGCAAAATACAGTGACGGCCTTCATATGTAAAGGCCAACTGTGAGCAAGAACAAAAGAATGCTTTGTGAAGTTCAGCTCTGAAATATAAAACAAGAAATAGTTGGCTCTGACTGCATCATAACATTCAGGCTAAACCTTAGAAAAGCTTTTGTACACTAAGAACAGTGAAACAATGATGAAATAAACTGCCAGAGGAGAGTACAGTACTTGCACCTTTGTACATAAAACAGGTTGACCAACCATTAATCAAGAATAACAAAGACAAAGAGTGAAATAAGATGACATCCTGAGTTTTTCCTGCCTTAATTTTCTATTTCTTTACACTTCTCAGCTACTAAGTTTCCATAATTCAAAGACCTCAGTTCTTTAGTATGTTTTACTCCCAGTTAAGCCTTTCTCAGNACAACAGCAAACATTATGTTCCTTAGTAAAAAAAAAAAATCAGATTCCATTAAGAGGTAACTAGCTCATCCTTATCATCACAGAGACGTACCAAGGTGCTTCACTTGGGAAGTCAGGATTTAACTGTGGGACTCAAATGCTTAAAAGTTAGATGTTTCGCACCAAGTCCTTTACTAAATTTGTTTGGATTATTTGCAATCTGTATTTATAACTGTAGAGAGGTAAAGCATCTTAAAATGAAATAATTAAAGGAGGCACTGAAATGCACAAAGATAAAGCCAACAGGACTGTGAGAGATAATAGTTATCTGCAGTAATAAACATTAAATGAGAACAGTTCATGACTTGTGATAACATTTAATGTGAGGATATAAATCAGATTTAAAAAGTACAGTTGAAAGATGAAAAACACACACACAGCCAGACAGGAACAAAGAATATATAATGAGCCTTTTGTTATCTTCACTTTGTAATTGAGATAATTCTTGCCTCCTTTAATTNAGGGCAGAGTATTTGCAGTAAATGCAGTATGTTCTAGAGCTGGTTTCCAGTATGTATGCAAATATAGGAGTACATTTTTGCATGGCAGGTGTTGACTGGGATGGCAATGTAAACAGTCTGTTGCAGCCACACTGCAGAGCTAGCTGAGATACTCCTTGCCCCAGGGAGTTACAAGTAGTCCAGCTTCTGGGGTATGATGAATATTACTTTTTTTTAATTCCATTTTTTTGTGTATTCCAATCACCAGGGAAAATTTCTATAATACAAAAAATAATCTGATTTGTTGAGTGCTTCAAAGCCACATGAGAGCCACTGGCCACAATCTTCAGTGTTCAAGTGATACAGTTAAAAGTTTTTTATGTGTGTGTGTGTATGAGGCATAAATAGTTCATCTAAAATTCTGCAAAAATTTCAAAACAAACCAGCAAAATCGTGTATCTGTGGGAAGACTGGGACCATCCTGCCAAATCTAAAAATGCTCAACTTTTTTCCAGCATCTGTTCAAGTAAAACAATTTCCACAGCATTGTGTGGGCTATAAATTGTGGTAACTGTGTTTCTTAGTTTCCTGTGAAAGAGATGACTCAGATACTAGGTAGAAGGTTAATTATTGGTCATGTGCATTCTTTTAAATATAAATGTTGGTGTAAATGTTCAACAGAGCTCTTGAGAGTTGTTAAAACATGATTCAATGTATTCAGATTTGTACCTCAATACTTGATGAGTACTTGGCACAGTCAGCTTCTTAAATGTTATGAAAGCTGAGAACCATTAATCCTGTGTCTTCCATGTTCATGGAGCAGGATTTGTCTGCCTCAATGCATGTTTAATTATATGTTTTTCACTTAGGCAGCTTTCCCATAGGTAGCAGTGTCACTTGATATCACTGTTAATTTTTCCTGAATGAGGAGTAAAAACTTGGGCCTTTTCAGGTGTTACAAAGATTTGTGAAGACTGCAGCTGTCTCTCCTCTAGGCCAGTCCCTTAAAGCAGTCAACTTGTCCATGGTTTCATTTCTTCATTCTCATGCACGTGGGCCAAAAACTATTATCTTTTGTTTGCTTCCAGCATTTCAGAGGCATGTTAAATTCACCTATTAAGCTGTGCTTGTTTAATCTCTTCATATAAATGTTAATACTCTTTCCAATAGCTCTCCTTTGTTATATTTTAAATTGGAACCTTAGAATCAGGATTAGGTGATGTTACAAAAGGTGGATCCATGTAATAAAATTGATGTTCATGGCAGTAATAAGAATCTTCAGATGACATTTAAACCACTTGGAAGTAACCCTTGATAGGAACATTCTGGCTTTTTTTTTTTCTGCTTTTTCAGCCTTCTTTCTCATTGTAGGCTGGGAATGGAGTGCATAGACTGGATGTCAGCAGTGGGACACCTTGCCAGAAGAAGCATCCACAGGACCATTGTCTAATCAATGACTTCTAAGTGCATGAGCTGTTAGATTGGAAAGAAGCACTACAAGATGCCAAGTGAGGTGCTTGAGAGCAGCAGTGGAAAAGGACTTGTGGATGATGGTAGACATCTGACACTTTGCTCTGGTGAGATTGGAGTACTGCACCCAGTTCTGCAGCCCTCAGTACAGGAGGGACATAGACTTGATTGAGCAGGTCCAGTGGAGGGCCACAAAAATTATCAGAAGGCCGGAACACCTCCTATGAGGACAGGCTGAGGGAGTTGGAATTGTTCAGGATGGAGAAGGCTTCAGAGAGACTTTATAGCCATCTTCCAGTTCCTGAAGGGGGCCAGAGGAAAGNTGAAAAACACACACACAGCCAGACAGGAACAAAGAATATATAATGAGCCTTTTGTTATCTTCACTTTGTAATTGAGATAATTCTTGCCTTTAACAATATAGCCTGAGAGCAGCTCCTGCACTTTGCTGCAAGGCTGTAACAGACACAGTAACTTCTAAGGTTATGGATATTCCTGATTAGCACAGGTCTGTTAGGCACTGCTAAACCTGTTGCTTGCTGAGTCACACTGAAGACACAGAATTTGCCATGGTATGCTTTGAACTTTGAAACATTTAGCTGCAAATCTTGATGTTGTCAAAAAATGATGTGTAAAGTAATATTTTCAAATATTTTAAGGCCTAAACTGCCCTTACACAGGTGAAATTAAAGAAGAATGAAGCAAAGTTGCCAAATGACCAAGTGTCAGGCTTCTTACTTAAGAAATGCCATTGCTATTACAGGAGGTACTGCTAGAAGACAGTTGGAAGGCAGAAGATGGCAGTTTCTTTTCTTCTTCACAGGAGTAACATCCAAAAAAAAAAAAAAAAGAAAAAAAAAGGAAAGAAAAAATNTTCATGGCATTATGGGAAAGTTATTTCAAGTGAGTCTCCATAGCAATCTGCTTTGTACTTGGTAATTCAAATTAATGTCTTGGCTAATGGACTAGATATTAAATTTGCACTTAAACTGGGGTGAAAGGGACTGCAAATCTGCTGGAGGAATTAAAATGGTAATAGCAAAGTGGAGAAATGCCCCAAAGCAAAGTGCAATTGCTTAGAACAAACCTCTGCATACAAGCAGGAAAGCAGGAGTAAGAGTCATGCAAGGCAGGAAACTGCCGGATGAGCAAAAGTTCTGCAGAAAATCATGGAGTGTTCACTGGATCACAATCTGGATACAAGTCAAAAATAGCATACTGTTATGAAAACTGTGCCACAGGAGGATGAGGACAGGCTGCAAGACTTAAATGGTACTCCCTCTGATTTTTTTAGCAGTCCCATGGCTTTAGCTAGAGTACTGTATTGAGCACTGGATGGCAGTATGGCAAGAACAAAAGCAGTACAAGAATAATATTTAGAAATACAGAGGACCTGACTTTTCAGGAAAATTGGATTCATTGGGGTACTTCAGCCTGAAGAGGACAAGGGTAAGGCAAAATACAGTGACGGCCTTCATATGTAAAGGCCAACTGTGAGCAAGAACAAAAGAATGCTTTGTGAAGTTCAGCTCTGAAATATAAAACAAGAAATAGTTGGCTCTGACTGCATCATAACATTCAGGCTAAACCTTAGAAAAGCTTTTGTACACTAAGAACAGTGAAACAATGATGAAATAAACTGCCAGAGGAGAGTACAGTACTTGCACCTTTGTACATAAAACAGGTTGACCAACCATTAATCAAGAATAACAAAGACAAAGAGTGAAATAAGATGACATCCTGAGTTTTTCCTGCCTTAATTTTCTATTTCTTTACACTTCTCAGCTACTAAGTTTCCATAATTCAAAGACCTCAGTTCTTTAGTATGTTTTACTCCCAGTTAAGCCTTTCTCAGCCAGAACAATCCCCACTGTCAATACAGGCTTGGGGATGAGGTGGCAGAGAGCAGCCCTGTGGAAAAGGACTTGTGGATGATGGTAGACATCTGACACTTTGCTCTGGTGAGATTGGAGTACTGCACCCAGTTCTGCAGCCCTCAGTACAGGAGGGACATAGACTTGATTGAGCAGGTCCAGTGGAGGGCCACAAAAATTATCAGAAGGCCGGAACACCTCCTATGAGGACAGGCTGAGGGAGTTGGAATTGTTCAGGATGGAGAAGGCTTCAGAGAGACTTTATAGCCATCTTCCAGTTCCTGAAGGGGGCCAGAGGAAAGCTGGAGAAGGGCTGTTTGCAAAGGCCTGTAGTGACAGGACGAGAGGAAATGGTTTTAAACTAGAGAATGGCAGAGTTAGATTGGATGTTATGAAGAAATTCTTTACAATGAGGGTAGTGGAACACTGGAACAGGTTGTCCAGAGAGGTGAAGGTCCCATGCCTGGAGATATTCAAGATGAGGCTCAGTGAGGCTCTAAGTAACCTGATATATTTGAGGATGTACCTGCCCACTGCAGGGGGTTCAGACTAGATGATCTTTAGAGGTCCCTTCCAACCCAAGGCATTCTATGATTCTGTGATTCAAAAATACTGTGACTTTCCATGACTCTGACTAAGCACGAGGAACTTGTCATGAATACATATGGACAAGGAAAATTCACATGAGTAGTACTTAAAAATTGTCATTCTCAGAAAACTTGCATCCCTGCCACTACTGCTTCTTTTAAAATCAAAAGGCAAAAAAGTTTATTTCTCTTGACAGTACTTTTTAACTGTCATTTTTACAATAGACAGCTATTTTCTTAAAAAAAAGAAACAAACCAAATTTAACTTACACTTGAATATTATGATTGGTGAAGGAAAAGAGGCAGGAAAAAATGTGTTAATATTGACAANAAGAAAAAAAAAGGAAAGAAGAAATAGAGCTAGTATACCAGTGTTTTAAAGAAGACAGCATGTTCATATGTTCATACTGGTTCCCTTGAAGCTTCTGACTGCTTCACACAACATTATCTAAACCTGTAGAGGCATCCTACAGATGAAACAATTACAAGGGCAGGAAAAACAGAATGAAAACTTTAGCCTGATATTAGTTATTAATATTTCATGGCATTATGGGAAAGTTATTTCAAGTGAGTCTCCATAGCAATCTGCTTTGTACTTGGTAATTCAAATTAATGTCTTGGCTAATGGACTAGATATTAAATTTGCACTTAAACTGGGGTGAAAGGGACTGCAAATCTGCTGGAGGAATTAAAATGGTAATAGCAAAGTGGAGAAATGCCCCAAAGCAAAGTGCAATTGCTTAGAACAAACCTCTGCATACAAGCAGGAAAGCAGGAGTAAGAGTCATGCAAGGCAGGAAACTGCCGGATGAGCAAAAGTTCTGCAGAAAATCATGGAGTGTTCACTGGATCACAATCTGGATACAAGTCAAAAATAGCATACTGTTATGAAAACTGTGCCACAGGAGGATGAGGACAGGCTGCAAGACTTAAATGGTACTCCCTCTGATTTTTTTAGCAGTCCCATGGCTTTAGCTAGAGTACTGTATTGAGCACTGGATGGCAGTATGGCAAGAACAAAAGCAGTACAAGAATAATATTTAGAAATACAGAGGACCTGACTTTTCAGGAAAATTGGATTCATTGGGGTACTTCAGCCTGAAGAGGACAAGGGTAAGGCAAAATACAGTGACGGCCTTCATATGTAAAGGCCAACTGTGAGCAAGAACAAAAGAATGCTTTGTGAAGTTCAGCTCTGAAATATAAAACAAGAAATAGTTGGCTCTGACTGCATCATAACATTCAGGCTAAACCTTAGAAAAGCTTTTGTACACTAAGAACAGTGAAACAATGATGAAATAAACTGCCAGAGGAGAGTACAGTACTTGCACCTTTGTACATAAAACAGGTTGACCAACCATTAATCAAGAATAACAAAGACAAAGAGTGAAATAAGATGACATCCTGAGTTTTTCCTGCCTTAATTTTCTATTTCTTTACACTTCTCAGCTACTAAGTTTCCATAATTCAAAGACCTCAGTTCTTTAGTATGTTTTACTCCCAGTTAAGCCTTTCTCAGCCAGAACAATCCCCACTGTCAATACAGGCTTGGGGATGAGGTGGCAGAGAGCAGCCCTGTGGAAAAGGACTTGTGGATGATGGTAGACATCTGACACTTTGCTCTGGTGAGATTGGAGTACTGCACCCAGTTCTGCAGCCCTCAGTACAGGAGGGACATAGACTTGATTGAGCAGGTCCAGTGGAGGGCCACAAAAATTATCAGAAGGCCGGAACACCTCCTATGAGGACAGGCTGAGGGAGTTGGAATTGTTCAGGATGGAGAAGGCTTCAGAGAGACTTTATAGCCATCTTCCAGTTCCTGAAGGGGGCCAGAGGAAAGCTGGAGAAGGGCTGTTTGCAAAGGCCTGTAGTGACAGGACGAGAGGAAATGGTTTTAAACTAGAGAATGGCAGAGTTAGATTGGATGTTATGAAGAAATTCTTTACAATGAGGGTAGTGGAACACTGGAACAGGTTGTCCAGAGAGGTGAAGGTCCCATGCCTGGAGATATTCAAGATGAGGCTCAGTGAGGCTCTAAGTAACCTGATATAGTTGAGGATGTACCTGCCCACTGCAGGGGGTTCAGACTAGATGATCTTTAGAGGTCCCTTCCAACCCAAGGCATTCTATGATTCTGTGATTCAAAAATACTGTGACTTTCCATGACTCTGACTAAGCACGAGGAACTTGTCATGAATACATATGGACAAGGAAAATTCACATGAGTAGTACTTAAAAATTGTCATTCTCAGAAAACTTGCATCCCTGCCACTACTGCTTCTTTTAAAATCAAAAGGCAAAAAAGTTTATTTCTCTTGACAGTACTTTTTAACTGTCATTTTTACAATAGACAGCTATTTTCTTAAAAAAAAGAAACAAACCAAATTTAACTTACACTTGAATATTATGATTGGTGAAGGAAAAGAGGCAGGAAAAAATGTGTTAATATTGACAATGCCACAGGGCCATAAAAAAAAATAAATCACATGCAAATACAACATTGTCACTCCTTGAAAACAATTTTTCTGCCTTTAGAGTAAATAATTTAACTTAGAACAAGACAGTGGAATCTCTCATTGNCATTATGGGAAAGTTATTTCAAGTGAGTCTCCATAGCAATCTGCTTTGTACTTGGTAATTCAAATTAATGTCTTGGCTAATGGACTAGATATTAAATTTGCACTTAAACTGGGGTGAAAGGGACTGCAAATCTGCTGGAGGAATTAAAATGGTAATAGCAAAGTGGAGAAATGCCCCAAAGCAAAGTGCAATTGCTTAGAACAAACCTCTGCATACAAGCAGGAAAGCAGGAGTAAGAGTCATGCAAGGCAGGAAACTGCCGGATGAGCAAAAGTTCTGCAGAAAATCATGGAGTGTTCACTGGATCACAATCTGGATACAAGTCAAAAATAGCATACTGTTATGAAAACTGTGCCACAGGAGGATGAGGACAGGCTGCAAGACTTAAATGGTACTCCCTCTGATTTTTTTAGCAGTCCCATGGCTTTAGCTAGAGTACTGTATTGAGCACTGGATGGCAGTATGGCAAGAACAAAAGCAGTACAAGAATAATATTTAGAAATACAGAGGACCTGACTTTTCAGGAAAATTGGATTCATTGGGGTACTTCAGCCTGAAGAGGACAAGGGTAAGGCAAAATACAGTGACGGCCTTCATATGTAAAGGCCAACTGTGAGCAAGAACAAAAGAATGCTTTGTGAAGTTCAGCTCTGAAATATAAAACAAGAAATAGTTGGCTCTGACTGCATCATAACATTCAGGCTAAACCTTAGAAAAGCTTTTGTACACTAAGAACAGTGAAACAATGATGAAATAAACTGCCAGAGGAGAGTACAGTACTTGCACCTTTGTACATAAAACAGGTTGACCAACCATTAATCAAGAATAACAAAGACAAAGAGTGAAATAAGATGACATCCTGAGTTTTTCCTGCCTTAATTTNAGAAATCTTTAAGTAGTTTAGAAAGGCTATACTGGAACTGTGCTTAGTACTTCTCCTTTACTAAGACTGTTTACAGTTTCTCTGATTATAACATTACCTAGAATACCTTTCCCCATGCTTGAATTTTCAGCAGTATAATATCAAGGTCTAAGTTAATTTTCTAGAATTGTAGATGAAGTAATCAAGGCTGTGCTTATTACCAACAGAATAAAAATATATTGAAGATCATAAATGCAAAACCAGATTTCTAAGCCTGTAAAAGGACACTGAATCTCCAAGTTCCCAGGCTAAAGTGTCTAAGTGCCACTAAATGCTGTTTACAGATAGAAAAGATGTGCTAATGCAAGAAACAGTAACAAAGCTGTGGTATTTATTTGTATGGGGTTAAAACAAAGAAAAAATCCCACCATTTGTTTAGAGTTGTAAAGTATAGAATTACTAATCTTTAACACAAGTTTCTTAGTAAAAGAGAATGTTTATAGATATTTTTTTCATTTACTCAAAAAAATAAGGGATCTCTGCAGATTGTCTTCAGTCCATGGATAAAATTAATCATAGCTGTATAAAAGAGATTTGAGAGGAACACAACTGACCTATTAATCTTTTACAGTGGGGACTGGCTTCCAAATATATTTTCTTCAGAATGTCCTTTAGGACCCAAACAATGAGAAATCACTACAACCTAGGCAACTCTGAGGAAAACTATTTTTCTGCTTCTGTTTGGTTTTGGGATTCTTTTTTTGTTTATTAAGGAACTGGTAGACTGGAAATAGGGCACTAACCCATGGCCCCTAGCCACGGGAGGTTAAATTAATTAAAGTAGTAGAACACTTACTATTATGCATTACACAGTATGGTTCATACCTTACCGCAGCATGCTTAATTCTAAAGAGCTATTGTTATAGTGATTGTCACCAATAGTGTCTTTCTGCCTGTAGTGGAGACAAGAGAGTACTTCTGGCTCATATAACTACAAAAAAGGAATAAGCTTTTCAGGGGCCAGTCCTTTAGTGACATCTGGAAAAGCAGATAACTTCAAAAAAAACAGGTTACCAGTGATTCCAGTTTGAAAGATCCAAACACGAACAGATGGATACCTTACAAGTTAAATGAGGAACAGTGAAGAGACTAGTAGGGTTATAATTTTGCATTGTTCCAAACAGTTTGAATTTTACAGAAAAGTATTCTTACAGTTTCATTGCACAACAAAGCTGACTGTCCCAGCAATGCCCTGAAGATCATAAATGACAAAGCCTGTTCATATTGCATATTGATGTGTACACACTGCTTTAAATAACATTTATAATTTCACAAGTAACATGAGAGCCAATGACGTGGTAATTCATTTCATTTGTTTAACCTATTTAATATACTGGAAACACTGTGAAAATACTTGTCAGTCCATTAGCTGCTACAGTTCTAGGGACTGTTTAATCTACATTTAAGCTCATTACTTACCTAAAATGTTTGTTAAAATTGACCATCTATTTTATTAAGTAAAAGTAACAATGATGTATTTCCTTATTCATTGTCTATGATGGAAGTTGAGATGTAATCAGTAATCAGTGTTTC